>QLPD01002308.1:0-28239 GCA_003314085.1 Hymenopellis raphanipes
AAGCGAATGAGCTCATCGCGTTCCTTCCCGCCGTCCGTGATCTTCTACGACACTCGCAATGTCAACTTTCCCACCTTTCTCTATGGAATGGTGAATGGACCCTCGATCTGCTTTGTGAAGTGTTCGACCTTGCTGCGGAGGTGGAACAGTTGACTGTTGCCTATGATGATCGCTACGAGGACACCTTGGATATGCTTAAGGCTGTGATCGAAGCTCTCTTCAGAACGGTGTCCTCCGTATCCGATGTGGCGTTGCTTGAGCGCAGGCCGAGGTACCTGACAGGCTTGAGGACACTTGCGCTTAAGACGAGGTGGTGGGAGTGTGTGGATAAGGCATTCGTGGACATGGTAGCTTTGCGGGTTGGTGAAGCTGAGTTGAGTATTTTGCTGAAATGTCAGTGGACTGCAGATGGGGATGATTGCGAGAGTGTTTTTCCGAACTTGGAGAGATGCGATTGGGATCGGTTGATGGCTATGAAGAAGGGCGGGTTTGATCTTCATTGGGGTAATAAGGACCGGCATGAAGTTGTTTGGTAGGACTTTGCGGGCTAATACACTACTTTCTCCGTCTTGTAATTGGTACTTACCGTATCTTTCGGCTTCTATCACACTATGTTCGAACAAAGTGTCATCGCAGAATTTACGACATGACATGGAAACAGCATCTTTGAACATCTTGGATCCATGTCAAAACATACGATTCGGACTTCACTTCGGCAATTGCCGTTACTGCTTGTGTTACCACCACCACCATCACTGCCACAGACAAGCTCCATATCTGCTGGAATGTTTCCGGACGCGGAAAATCATAGCCTTGAAATAGTACTGTCAATTTAGAGATACGGGCTTTGTCCTTCACCGGGACAATGCTACGCCAGGCGATGTGGACCAGGACTACGAACAATGGACAAAGTAGTGCTCAGGGCCGAACAATGGATCGTCTCGTATAAAATGAGCACGCGTCTGTGCGGCTCGCTTTCTTCCCATCATCTAGCGACAACAATGGCGGTGAGTTTCAGATGTCCTGACTTTCGTTCTGCTGCAATATTGAACGCGTATTCTAGACGACAACCCATGACGACGATTCGTATATTCCCACATCTCTTCCTCCAACCCTCGACCATCTACTTCGCTCAAACGAGCGGCCGTCCCCTCATGAAGAAGTATTGATCAGCGAGATGACCTGCCTTGTTGACACTTTACTCTTCGCTACGAATGTTTCCATAGCGTGTACATCCACCTTAGTCGACCTGGATGGAGCTGATTCGGACACGGCAATATTCCTTACGGAGCCCGCCCCTTCGGCAGAGCAAAAGGATCGCCAGGCGACGCTGCAGAAACTACGTGATGAGCTCCAGACCATCCATGCACCTGTTCGTTGCCTGCCTCGCGAGATCCTACAAGAAATCTTTCTCGCCTTGGAGACAGACATCGAAGTGTTTAACAACACAGACCCACACTACATCGTTGGTCGTGTTTGTCGGGAGTGGCGTACCGTGTCCCGCTCTTGTCCGCAGATGTGGTGTCGACTTGATTTAGAAAATGGTGCTGCGCACACATCGATTGCTGTTGAAAGTCGTCTGCGCGCCGTTCTCGACCGTACGCGCGGTCTTCCCCTCCATTTCTCCCTCTACGCTGTGCCGGAGGACTACTTGCCCAGCATCTACGAGCAAGAAACCTTCAGTGTGCTACTTGGAGTTCTAGGACAATACTCCATGCAATGGGAATCGGCTGGATTCTTCTATTTGCGCGTGAACGAGGCTCATGTCTTGTCTGTGATTCGTGGACGCCTTCCTCTGCTGAAGGCCCTTGACCTCCGAATGGCAGAGCCGGAGATGATAGTTGATCGCGTTATTCGTGCATTTGAGATTGCACCGAAGCTTACCTATGTTCATCTTTACGACGTACCACTTGGACACGTCGCTTTGGCCTACCAGAACTTGCAGACCGTTTATGTGGATTATGAAGCCAGCTATCAAGAGCCGATGTTATATCCTCGAGGCACGTCGCTTTTGCACGAGATTCTGCGGCTCTCGCCCAATCTGCGCACCGTCAACATCAATCGTATGATACCACCGGCTTGGGAGAACACGGAGATGGACATGGCATGGCCACCACATCCTGTTCCGGCGCGCGTAGCTTATACCGACCTGGTGTTTCTCGAAAGTTCAGATTTTGTCTCGTTCTACCATATCTCACTCCCCAACCTCAAGGACTTATGTGTTGGCCCATCCTCGCTTCACCCAGAGGACGACTCTCTCATTGCCTTCTTACCAGCAGTTGCCGAACTTCTGCGTCACTCCCGTTGTCGGCTTTCCCGGCTTACGCTCCAGCATGGCGCATGGTGCCCCGATGCTCTTCGTGAGGTGCTTGGTCTTGTGCCAGAGGTCGAGGAACTCAGTGTTGTCTATGAGTTTGACGAGGATGAGCTCGAGTTTTTAATCGAAGCTCTGCGTGTCGGTGAATTCCGAGCGTCCTCCGAGTCTGATGTGGAGAACGACGTGCTCGAGCGCAGGCCGACATATCTCCCGAGGCTGAAGACGCTCGCGATCAAGTCATCGTGGTGGGCGTTCGTGAACAAGGATTTTGTGGAGATGGTGGCTACGCGACGGGGCAAGGATGGGCTCGGTACGGTTCGCTTGCTGTGTGAGCAGAATGCGGATGAGCATCCTGAAGTTTTCTCCAAGTTAGACCGGTGCGATTGGGATAGGTTGAGGAATATGAAGAAGGCTGGGCTTAATCTTACTTGGGAATAACGGTTAGCCTCGTATTTTCTAAGGCAGTTCCTAGGACAACTACTTCAGGGCAATATACTTATTCCCGTGTACTGTATTACTCTTATTTGTACATTCTTAACAGCTCCTCGATCTACTTGTTCAAGAGATCGAAAGGAAGTTCGTAACAGCCAACTTGTATAATAGTCCAGGGGGCAGATCGCCTGAGGAAAGGCGCTCGAGTACCAGTCAAGTTGAAAGAACTAATCTTTCCCTATGCGAGTGAGGACCAGCAGCAGGACTCGGAGTTGACTCGAAAGAGATCCAGTCTTACATAAGCGCTTTCAGGCGCTTATCCTCTCACCATCACGGTCGCGACAATGCAGCGCATATTTTCACTGGACGCGCCTATTCGCCGCCGAACATTGGGCATATAAGTACACTTGAAACCGATGTGCACTGGATTCACACTCGCACCATGACATCTATGATCCCTGTCTGCTTTTTGTTGTTGATATGTACGGGGTTAGTTTTGAAACTCCTTACCTATCCTATTCAGTCCTTACTCATCTTTGGTGGTACAGCTTGATGCCTAGTCTATGCCAACTGTCGAGGAAATTACCATCAGATCTTCGTCGCAATGATCATGGGCCGACTCCGTTCAGCCCGTGACTATCAAGTTATAAGGCGAAGCTGCCTTTTGCACCGACTCAGAGGGACAAATGGGAGCTATCACAACGGATAGAGCATACATCATTGCGGTATTCCTGGAGTCTATTTTCTATGGTACGATGCCACTTCTAACATTCATTGCATCTTTACTCACACAATGTCAAGGCATCAATTTACTGCTGTTCATTATCTACCTACTTCTTGCTCCAGGCCGCGGCATCAGCAACAACAAAAAGCTCATCCTCCCCTTGGCCGTCGCCATGTTCCTTCTTTCTACGGCGCGCCTCATCCTCGATTTCTATCGGCTCTTCGATGGATTTATTCTGCACAGTCTGAATCCTGCCGCCTTCTTTAGCAATGTCTCCGTTCCGTCGCACGTCGCCAAATCCGTCGTTCACACATTCAATTGCATCCTTGGGGACGTGATCATCGTACGTGCAGATTTACCCTGACTCCGAAGTTGGACGTCGTTTACGAAGAGTACAGGTTTGGCGATGCTATCTGGTCTGGGGACAAAATTACTACATCTGTGTCGGTCCAGCTCTGCTCATATTGGCGAGTACTAGTTAGTTTCCGATGATCCTCATAATTGTCAGTGCTCGATTTAACGATTTTGTAGTTGCTGGCCTTGGCCAAGCCGCCACGTTCTCTCGATGTACGTCGGTGTTTGACCCAGCACTGCTAGGATGGAATGGAGCCGTCTTTACGCTCTCATTCATCACAAACGTCAGTGTTACAATGTTGATTGCATTGCGTATCGTGTTCGTGTCTTTTTTTTGCCTGTCCAGACTCTAGGCTGATGGAATACGTTCATAGCTATTTGAAGAAGTACCAGTCTAGCATGCTGCCGAGCGACTCCTTCTATCAGTTCGTTCTCGTCACTGTTGTTGAATCGGGGGTAGTGTACTCCGCTGCACTTTTGGTCAATGTTGTGTTATACTTTTCTCGCGACAATGCTTTCTACATCGTTTATGATCCAATTGGTCAACTTGCGGTAGGCGGATTGTTCCCCTTTACCCTCGAATACCTGCTGAACACTCTTCGCAGGTCATTGTTCCTTCCACCATCGTTGTAACTGCGCAACTCGGACTCTTAACAAGAACCTCTTCGGCTACCGTCGAGCTCAATACACCGAAGAATCGTACAATGGTCCCGGTACTGTCAGAAGAGGAGCTTCTTTCCCGCGATTCGTTCTAGGACAGGTGTTGAAGGGAACCGGGTCGTGCGACGGTCCTTTATATACCGCTTGCGTCGAGATTCAGCAGACCATACATAGTCGCGAAGTATTCTCTAGACGGCGCGTTACGTGTAGCCACCGATATTCTTATTGAAAAGCAGGTGTATCCGCTTGTTGACTTCCTCCACAATTGTAACAGTACTTGTCGGTCACTAACATCGTTCCACTGTCCGGTTTCCTGCCTTGATCGTTGTCAACTCGAAGTACTCTGCCGAACACAGGCCGGCCGGGAGTCGCGTTGCTACGGTATGTTGAACTATTCTCTACTACTACATATACACTCTTGCCTACAGTTAATCATATTCCTAGATGAACGAACGGAGCCCATTGGATTGCTGGCGTGTTATGGCGCTCTCGTAGTGTCTTCACACTCTCATGTAGTGCGCGCGCCGGATCCATCGAGTTGTTCAATAGATAGCGGTACGTCTCCTCGGCAACTTTAGGCCCATCCTTGTCATTAATGCTCCACATAGTGCCAATTGCACTTCGAAAGCCGACAAACAGCATGGCCGCTAGAATACGAGCTCATCAAAACTGACGAACAGGAATATCTCAGCAGACTCTTACCTGCAATGTGGATGACCTCTTCCGATATGTTCTGATCCCCTGTCGCTGTTTGACACGCACTGAGGAATACAAGCTCTGCGTTTGGCAAGTTCATTTCCATTAACTGCGACAGTTTGAGCTCAGTTCCGTTGTCGAACAATAGGGAGCTTTCCATCGGATCCTGTGCATGTTGCTGCCCATGAAGCGCAAAATGCACCATACTCGCCTCGGACAGCGCGCGACCGATCGAGTCCACCGTGGCATGATGGTCTCCGAGTACAGTAATAGGTATACCACGCTCTTTGGCTATTGTTTCTATCTTGCGCACCTCGGGTTCGGCGTTGAAGAGGGGAGTCCGACCACGAAGCCCGCCGCGTTGATAGACGGCTAAGATATGTGTTTCTGGTTGGCTCGATTCCTTGGGGAGAGATCTTGTTAACGTGGTGTTGAACGGTGGGAGGTATGATGATACGACATAGTCTTGTATGCTGGTGGTCGAACCGCTATAGTCCTCTGGCCGATACAATCCTGCAGCATGCAACGGAATCTGCCAGAACGGACCAGTCGGATACCACCAGAGTCGCGATGGGCAGGGCGATGGCTAAGGACGTATTGGTAAGCGTTCGGTAACAGCTACAGTTTCTTATTGAGCTCTTACCTTTATTTGAAGAGCCTTTAATATAGGGTCTACAATAACGCTCCAAATATCAGCCAGTGCGTCTTCGAATGAATCCTGTGGTGTGTCCCACGACTCAGTGAGGCGAACGGCTACTCTGAGGGAATGCTGGAGTAGACCATCGTCTTTCAGTGTGGCGTTCACCTTCTCAGCAAGGAGATCGAGAGTTTCGCGGGTGCATGTTGGTAGTGGGACGTGTTGGATAGTATATTCTGGGCCACTGATGACCAAGGCGTCGCATCGATGGACTCCAGCGAACAAAACGACAATAGGAGAGACACCATGGAGGACAGCATCCTTGAACAATCTGGTATCCTCGGCCTGTAAACTTGGACGATCCTGAAATCGATCTATCAATCGTCGAACGTCCACTTCCAATCGTCTTTGCCGACAAGACAGATTCAATATTCGTCTCCACGGCATAATTTCCTTCTCCGCCTTACTCCTCTCCTCTGCCGCCGCTTCTAGAATTAATTCTAACTGCGCCACATCATTTGCCGACTTACTTTCCCGTCTTAGCCTGTGCGCTTGCAATTGGACAAGCCGCGCCCATAGCATCCCTCGACCCTTCTCTAACACCCGTAGTGCTGTGTCATACTCCCCGACCGTGAAGCAATGCTCCGCTAGTCTCTCCTAGACAGACAACGATACAGTGACGAAGCGAGCTAAGTACTGTATGTAGTCTGTTTGTAATCGCGGGGGTCCTAGCCGGCAACCGGTTGCTTATGCAATCGGCCCGATTAGGAACACGCGTCTGTTCTTACACCATGGTGACCACCACGACGGCGCACAATACACATCGTTTATGCCCTTATTTTCGCGTCGTTTCTTGATTCAATGCCCGCAGCCATAGCCTGGAAAAGCTCTGAGGGCAAGGCAACTGTCAAGCACATTGTCGTCGGCTCATCAGGAAACCAAATGCATTCAGGAGCGCTACTGAGAGCTCCTGAGGAATGCCAGGTCCCCGCAACGAAGCGCTACCATGACCTGACAGAGCTTCCCGTAGCATTCTGGACAGCTACTGAACAGCAACTGAATGCGTCGGCTCACTTCAACCTGGTACCCATTTTTTATATCACACCGTAGAATAGCGAATGAATAAATAAAAATCCATTTGGAAATCAATAGAACACAAGTAAACTACAAAGACACACTATGGCCCCTTGTCGACGCCAGACTGGCATGTCCTTGTTCACGTCACTAGTATCGTCCACATCGCAGACACCATCCTCGCCACGTCGCTGGGATTGTCCTCAGGGAGGGTATTGTTCTCGTTGATGGCGTCGTTCTCGGTCAGTCGGTCATCGCTGGGGTTATCCTCATCATTGCTGGGAGAGGGAGATGAAAGTTATTTCATGCACAGGCAAATATAATAACAGTAGTCGTTGCGAAAGGGACGCTGTCTCAATCATCAGCGGGCTACGATGTCCATTTGCTGCGATGGCCGAAGTCCTCGTGCGACACCTCCAGCCACCTGAATCAACTCGGTCTACATAATTACGCGCATCAGCACGAGGAACACGGCCTGAGCAGGTACAAATCACGCACCAATACTACCTGTCCTCGTCATCGCTGGCGCTAGCGTGGCCCCGTCCTCGCTCTGCTGTGTCGTGCTTGTCATTGCGCCACTGGCATTGTCCCGCAAGGCTGGTCCGTGTCGTCTCCAAGGTCGTCTCTCGGGTCTCGTTGTCTGGTTGCCTCCGCTGGTCCTGTCGTCGATGGTCATACCATCCCGGGGTCCAGGTTCCTAGCCGTGGACGACTGAGGCGTCTGACGGAATAAATTGCGATGCCTCTGGTGGCCAGACATGGCCAAGACGCGTCGTGGTGGTGCAGTAACGAAAAAAAGAGCGGAGCACGTGCCTTCCTAATCGAGCGAATTGCATAAGCAACCGGGTGCCGGCCAACACCCCCGCGATTAAAAAAGGACTAATGCTCCGCCGCGGTCGCTACTGCTTCAGAGAGCTCCAAATCGCCAACGTGTTCAATGACTTTGGGCATGGTGAAATGTGTAGAGATGATATCGTAGCTCACGTCAACGTGGGTCAAGAGGGCTTCCAGCAGATGCACCTTGAACTCTTTTGCAATCTCAACGAATCTCTCGACAAAAGTGTACCGGTCCCACACGTCAATCTGCGAGTCAAGAGAGCATTCTCTGCAGATCTTAATGACGGACAATAGGCTGGCGGAGGAAGAATCATGTAGCTTGTATTTCATAATATACGCATCGACCGCATACACTTGAATGTCGCTGCGGCAGTGCGGGGGACACGTCTCCAATGCCAGTTCGGTGTATCGAAGTGTTTGGTCGAGTACGTCTAGCGAAGTTGACCCCTCCTCCGAGGACTCACACTCTTTTTCAGCCTGCAGGATATACAAAAGAGCGAGGTGACTCAGAATTTGATAGCCCCACGGCAGATGGCTCTGGTGGACATCTACCGCACGGTGTGCGTATACCTGCGCGCGTTGTACTGCTTCGCGGCCATATTCATCTTCGAAGTGGAGTAAATTGCGAGATAGCTGAAAATAGAAGGCCGATGCCCATGGATGATTGTCGGGTACTGGCATGAAGGCAAGCCACTCTTTCTCAACATCTTGTATGCTTCCTTGCAAGGGCAAGAAGTCGCTTGAGACCGTGATATAAGGCTTCCCCCTACACTTCCACGCTATGTTTCCCCTCACGACCTTGCGATCATCCTCGCTGGGTACGCGCTGCAGCAGCGTGAAACCACCCATTAGTATGCTCTCCTGTCCTACTGGATCAATCATGCGTCGAAGAAATACATTAGGAGCGAAGCTGCGAGTGTAAAACGCTTTGATGTCCTTTTGTTCTGGCAGCGTTTCAGCCCGTCGAATGTACAGGCGCTGGCGAAAGATAGAGGTGAGGGCGTAGCGGTCAGCGTGGTATGGCCCAATGTTTTGAGTCAACGCCCAGTAATCCATAAAAACATCCGTATCGTGGTACCCCGCATCCAACATAGATTTGAGCTCGTCGTGGAGGGCATGATAGAGCGCGAAGTCATCGCTCTGAAAGGAGATTGTATAGCGGACGAGGATGGTGGTTGCGCGGGCAGCTAACGCTAGCGGGCGTTCTCGGTGCCCTTTGGGCACAAATGTAAGAGCAAGGGTGTCTAATGATACACATTCATCAATGTCTTCCTCTGAAAGACGAAGCTGGCTCTGGATGGCTTCGGATAACGCGTTGAGCGCGATCGCGTAGTCAAGCATGTCGGGAAGAGACTTTCCGGTATCGACAGCCTCTCGTAGGAAACTTATCGCGCTCTCAATATGCGTCATCTCCCCATCATAATCCCATGCGACCAACAGCGACTGCGCCATGTTACAAAGACCTCTAAAGCGGGAGCAGTCGTTTGGTGATAGGTCAAGGGCACGCTGATTGAGCTCTATGACTTCGTTTAAGTCTGTCGTGCGAGGAAAATGCGTAAAGCGCAGGAACAGGGCAGTGGCAAGTGCGGTGATGGGAGCGATTTGAGTTTCCGCTGGGGAAGAAGACGAGATGGAGAGGATGAGGCGTCGAAGGTGGATAGATGCATTGAGATCATCCAGCTGCTCGTCTAGGTGCCAACGCGAATGAAGGGCGGACGCGAGATCAGCCAGTACGCCGGAACTGAGAAGCTCGGCGGATGAATAGCCGCTAGTAATCGCGGTGTGAAGGTACTCGAGTGCTTGGTCGAGTTCTTGAAGAGAGGATCTACTGACGGCGCGCGAACAAAGCGCTTTTCCCAGAAGATGGAAGAGTGGTGTATGAGACGGAGAAGAAGTGGATGATATTGCATCGAAACAGCATGTTATACAATCGTCAAGGTCGCTGGGATGCGCTGTACGGCACCAAGAATCATATTTCTCCTGTGCGATGGTGGGCGACATGAAGACAATAGTAGCTGTGAGTCGTACGTTTCATGGAGGACGTACTATATTGCCTGTCACACCATGATGATGGTTGTCTTGTGAATAAGACGAGAGCACCGCCAATGTCAGGGTTAGGTAGGCGTGTACTACCCTGTCCGTCACATGCCCACCGCCCATGGTGGTTTAACGTATGCATGGGAAAGTGAGTAGTTGCGAACTGAGACTGAAGTCGCGAAATATGAAAGGAATCTTGACCTCGTTTATCCTCTTCTCATATTTCGGAAGCGTTGACTGGGCGTATTGGATTTACTCAAGCCAAAACACTATCAGAGTCTAGCACGATATACGATACGAGAACTACTGAAAGAATTAGGTCCGAACACGTTTATGGAATCCTGCTTCTGGGCGGCGGGCAATGACTGGCCCTTCCAAGGCGGTCACATCACTTGAAACGGTTCTGTAGTGGTGGGTTTACTATCAACGCATTGCTATAAGAGGTCATTGTATCTCACCTTGGCACGGAAGACGGAGGTTGAGAAGCCTGAACAGCGAGAGAGAAGTAATCCGGCGGGAATGTACTATATGAAGTCACTCTTGGTTGAGCAGAACTTTCACCCTAGAAAAGTCGTCAGTGATAGAATTTCTGAGGACCCGCAGGAGCCACACATGCTCGAACGACAGTGAACTTACCCTAGAGGAATCGGGAATGGGGGAAGTACCACCAGAGGTAAGTCCACAAGATGAACAGGTGGGTCCTTGAGGCTCGAACGGATTCTAACTCCCATTAGCGAACCGTCTTGAAAAGTGAGCTTACAGCTACCTCGGCCAACCGTCCGCTAAAATTCAGTGGCGCCAGCGGCAGATGCTCGACATCTGAAAACCTCGTCAGTGCTGTAGTAGATTCCTCTGATTTTTCTTGCATTTCTAGCGAGAGTCTAAGTCTCGTTTATGATTTGGGACAGGAAGACATACGGCGGCGCGCACGTCTCCGTCGCTTGACGATAAACCAGCAGATCCCTCCCAGAAGAATACCGCCTCCAAAGACTCCCAATGCGGCTCCAACGATAATCCCGACATTATGGCTGTACATCATACTTAGCCGAGTATCAAGTGAAAAGAAACTCTCAACGTACGCAATGGGACTTCCCCAATCCTGGCGCACACTGGTATCAGTGCTCGTACTGTACTATTTCGACCATAGGTTCACGTCACAGGTCACAAGGCCTTGTGATGCGAACCTAATTGTAGTTGGTCACTAGGTCACAAGGGGTCATGAACATGTTCAAAATTGGTCACAAATTTAACATTTATCTAAATTTTGCTCCTCGGGCCCGTTTTTGGCAGTTTTTGCTTCCATTTCATCTTGTTTAGCATGAAAACAGTGAATTTATGCTATTTAAGTAGATTTACAAGTAAAATTAAGCTCAAAACTGTGCAAACTTAGAAATTTCAGTGAACATAATTTTTTTTGGTCACACAGTTTCGACCAGCATGAACATGGCGTTCAACATGTTCATGAGGTCACAGGTCACAACCCGTGAACCTATGGTCGAAATAGTACAGTACTGACTATATCCGACGTCGTGGCCGAGCCTTGAGTGTCCGACGTTGCGTTTGACCCGGTCCCAATCAGCTTGCTCACTGCAAGCGGGGCGCTGTTAACGAAGTGATCACTATTCGACATCAGCAGTACGCCCTGGGATAATTTTAGAGGCATAAAACTGACGTGTAGTTGGCTGCCCAGATGAAATACCGTCTAACGAGAGATTAATGTTTTCCCGCAGACAGATGATTGACAGGCATGTACCCAGCTGTACCAAGATCAACGGATATATTCCGGTTCTCATTGAAATTGGTCACTGGCACGACGTTGGGAGTGAAGACGCCCAGATCCGCGCTGAATTGGTTGAGGAAGAATGAGTTGAGGTCTCCATTCTCATGAACGAGGGTAACGTTGACGTGAGTCGTCTCCAGTGGCGCGTCCGGTACCAGAACTTGTAAACTGGCGCATGGTGGTATCGAGACCCTGGCGAGATGTAAGCATCGACACCCTAGGTTCACCTCAGACAGCAGGGAGGAGGACGGACAAGAGGGTATAACAAAGACGCCGGACCAGCATTCAGGAGAACGGGCGAGTTAAACGTCAAGGAGGGAATTTCTTTCTCTGGGAAAGTATCAGACCAGGAGCGAAGGAGAGAGACAAACAAGATTGCCATTAATCTACCAAGAAGCGCTTGGCAATGATGACTGTCAAGCACGGCCATGGATGCTATGTGGTACTATCCGAAAAGTCGGAAGACTGAGGATGTGGTTTCAAGTCAACGCGTTACGTTCTGTCAACGTGCAGCTTCGGTTACTAAAACGGCCACGGCTACTAAGGACGCAGATGAGTCAGCATCCATAACGGTCTTCACCTCCAGATTTCCTCCAGACAGTCAATCCCTCTCCGAAGTTCTGGAATGAGAACAAAGCTTGCTTCTTGCAACGATTGTCGCTCTTTGGACGTCATCCCGATCACTGTTCTCAGTATTCTATAACTCGGAAGTGCAGCCAGAAAATTTTCACTTGATCAAGAAATGATGAACTAGTACTACTGTACTATTTCGACCATAGGTTCACGTCACAGGTCACAAGGCCTTGTGATGCGAACCTAATTGTAGTTGGTCACTAGGTCACAAGGGGTCATGAACATGTTCAAAATTGGTCACAAATTTAACATTTATCTAAATTTTGCTCCTCGGGCCCGTTTTTGGCAGTTTTTGCTTCCATTTCATCTTGTTTAGCATGAAAACAGTGAATTTATGCTATTTAAGTAGATTTACAAGTAAAATTAAGCTCAAAACTGTGCAAACTTAGAAATTTCAGTGAACATAATTTTTTTTGGTCACACAGTTTCGACCAGCATGAACATGGCGTTCAACATGTTCATGAGGTCACAGGTCACAACCCGTGAACCTATGGTCGAAATAGTACAGTATACAAAAGTCGGTGTCGTCGCCTTCGTAATTCCGCCATGGCAGCCTCTTCACGGCGATATCTTGATGGCATGCAGTACTGTAAAACGGGTTTTGTAAGTCCTCTTACACTTAGATGGACCTTGATGTCTGATCGTGAGCTTGGAAACAGATGCCTCTTGGAAGGTGTAAAGCGCGCACGTTCCTCTCAATCCAAACGTTCATTTCGTCTCTTTTCTCTGAGCCTTAGTTCTGTTATCAATGCTCGGTCAAGGTACTCACCACGCTCCTCTATCAAAAGCATAATTAAGCTAACCGTCCCCAGCACTCCTTTTGTTTTCACTTCTCTCCGTGTACGTCGCTGGTTCGCGTCTTAATATACGTATGTTAATATCTCCTCATTGCCAGTTCACGCAGCTGACTCGCAAATTGGCCAGATACCTCCAAGTCAACACGCGCCACCGGCGTATCACTGTCATTCGAGAACGCCCAGTGGATCTGGACGGGAGAAGAAATCTCGCCTGGTGGCAATGCGCCTGTTGGTTCTCGCGGTTTCCGCTTCAACATCACAGATCTTTCCAGCGCACGTCCCGCCTGCGTAACTCTTGCCGTTGCCGCGTAAGTCTCAGAATCCACAATACTTGTCCTAAAAATTCTGACTACTAACAGCGACAATCTTTATATCCTCTACGTCAACGGAATCCAAGTCGGCGATAACCTGCGAAAGCTCAACCTAACATCTTCTTTCCATGAAGCTGACGTCCACAGCGTCGCTCTCAATGCTGACGGACCGAACATCCTCGCATTGATTGCAGTCAACGTCAACCACGGCCTGATGCCTTCGTCCCCCGCCGCGGTCATTGCTACTGGTCTTGTGCAGTATATTGATGGGAATGAAGTCGCGCTAGCCACAAACTCATCATGGAAGACCTTCAAAGCGATTCCGCCTGTCGGATTCCAGGATCCCGCGTTCGATGATGCATCGTGGTCGGATGCGAGCGAGCAGGGTGCGAATGGCATCCTTCCATGGTCTAGTACAACGATCTTACCGTTTTCTGGAACGGAGTGTGCATAAATCTAACTAGACTTGCGTATGAATACAACGGTTTTGGCGGGCACTCAATCCTCGGCATCCCGGTTCAGAGTTTCGCCCTTGCTCCTCCACCTCCTCCACAGCGTATACTAAATACTTTCCGTTTAGCTTGTGGATCGTTTGTGGCGCTGGCGCCCGCGTCCGGGTTGCTCATCCCAGGGGTATACGCGCCGTACACATGACGTTCGAAGCCGACAGTCCAAGTGCCAGCGTCCATGTCATTGAAAGAGTGTCCGGATTTCTGGTTGACCATGTTGTCCGTCCACCAGCACCTGTGCCCTAACGGATGAGGTTGCAACGTACTCCGACATGGTAACGATACCAAGATTCTTTTTCCCAAACTATGCCTGAAATTCCCCGCCGTACGTAGGGACAAGAAGCGCACAAAGCTACACAGGTCGTTACAAGGTAAGGCAACAACTTACGAAGAGATGAGTACGTACTCTGGAGATAGGCAACTACGTGCCCCAAGTCAGGTCTAAAAAAATAGGTTCGCTCACAAATCAAATGGCCATAACTGCAGCCCAACCGCTAGGTCAAACTTGCTCGCTTATATAGGTCAACAATGCAGGCTAACTACTATGTACTGAAGAGTTCAAGAAACCAAGATTCTTTGCGTCGCGAAGGCCATGGCAGCATGTAAGCTACTGCTCCGGCTTCAGACCTGCGCTTGTCTCTTCTTTGGTGTCATCCACACGATAGCCAAGCCCACAAAAATGCTTTAAAACTCGCTACTCATTAGCAAGGTAGCCCGTTAGCTACAGCGCCACAGGTACAACGCAAAGAAAACACCAACAGGGATTGATAGGAAGACAAAGACTCAAAATCAGGCAACATCCCCGAAGAGATATCAGCGAGAGAGAAGGCGTCCTACTATGTGCCAAACACAAACGCGCCCGAGATAAGAAACGGGCATTTCATAGAGCAAAAAAGCAAACGAGTCACTACGGCTATCCATGCGGTACAGCTTAACCGTTAAGTCAAACTGGCCGTGGCCGGTACCTACAGCAGAGAGTCACAATAGGATCCTGTACGAAAGAACTAGCGAACTCACCAGGGAAAGTGTACGATGTACCTGGAGTTATCGGTTCCATTCGAGGAAGATAGACGAGGAAGATGTCTGGGCTGCCGTTGAAGGGGCGCGCACTGGGGGCTGATTGACTGGCGTGTAGCCTTTCGCTTTCCCCGTGACGACGGGTTCTATATGTACCTATACCTTCCTTTCCTCATTTCGCGCTACTCCCTCCGCTGATTTTGGACGGAGGATGTTCAAGGTAGGACGGACCGTGTTGGGCAATCTCCGGTCCGCGACTGCCACACCGGGCTCGGAAGATGCCGAAGCCCACTGCTTTGTTCAAAACCATCAAGGTCAAGTTTTCGGCGCCATGCACTTGGCTGTATTTAAGCCCTTCCCAGATCTTCCGACAGACGTGGCTCGTTTGATTACGGAAACGGCGGCCTGGGATGACATTTGTACCGCGCAGAGTCTCACTTACGTGTCGAAAACAGTTCGTCAGTGGTGAGTCACTTGACCAAGTACGAATACTGACTGATACCACTTAGGATTGATCCCATCCTGTATCACACGGTGGTGATAAGGACTCGTTCAAAACTCGACAAATTTCACCATTCAATTATTTCCCACAACGATCCCGCATTCTTCACGCGACACATCAAAATTCTTCGTATCGGGGATTACAACGAAGGCAAACTTATCGATTCCCCTACTCCATTGCCCAACGAAATGGAGTTCTTAGACGTTGTGCTGAGGGTGTGCCGTGGCTTGGAGCGTCTCGCTTTCTGGCTTCCCAAACATAATTCGACGGTCCTACGAGATTTTATGGGAGAAACTGGCTGCATTCAACCCTCTCGCTTGTCCCTCCTCGATATCACAACGATGCCAGATACCAGCCCGGATCGCTTCGAATTTTGGCCACTGTCCCTGACTCACTTGCACATAGATGAAGACTGTGTTGACGACGCTACTCTTCCATGGCAAGAGATCTTCATTGGCTGCCCGAAACTCACACACATCGCCCTCTCAGGATCAGCAGTCAATGAGAGACTGTTGGAAGACCAACTCCTTGAACTCATAGAGGAGCCTCTCGCGGCGCTACCAGCAAGTGTTACGGCGTTCGTGATCCTTCTGAAAGCAGACACTCTACCACTCCCGACTACAGTGGAGCCGCTCATAGAGACATCGGATTGTTTGGTTGTAATCACTCATTCCAATGAATCTCATGGCCTGGTCCCCGGCATGCATCGCTTCGAACATACCTTCGAGTTGGATTGGGGTGACGGACGGGGTATGGATACTTGGGAGTTCGCGGATCTCTGTATAGCTGAACGGAAACGGAAACGCCAGGGTAGTTCAGGTAAGCTCGATAGTTTTGCTTTTACATATCGTCCCAAGTTCTAAATCGAAATATCTTCTAGAACGCAGAGGAAACGCAGAGGATCGTGAATAGCATTCAGTTTCCCTTGGTCAAAATATGACATGACCACTCTTCTGAACGTCGATACAGATGGCTCAATTCTATGACGTGGACTTCGTTGGCTACATATGCCTGCCTGTCACTTCAGTCACATCAGAATGGATGCACAATACAATAATGTTTATCACGCCTGGCTTACTGACCCGCCACAGTCATCATGTCTTCGATGAGCAGCTCAACGCCTTCTTCACAGAGACTAAATAGTAACACATCACCCACCTCTTGTTTTGGCCGGGATACTTAGTCCTTCGCGACGAGTTGACTTTAGCTCCGCTCTGGTTCCATTTTCAATTTCCGGACCCACATTAGGAATCGTTTTTCCTTTGTCTCGTCCTTTGATGTGTTCGACAGTCATAATTATAATATGCACCCTACAGTTTTCGTTCAGCTCTTTTTTTTCATGCCTCGTGTCCAGATGCATAAATGCCCATCATCTGAGTCTCAGTCCTTTCCTCCACACTTGGATACATCCCATGCCAAGACGACAACGCTGACATCTCCGCCATCTCAGGTGCCTATAAGTATCCACTAAAACTCTCGCAGTTGTCTACCCACGAGAGTTGATACTTGCACGTTCTGCTCTACATTCCACCTGCTCACTGACACAGTCGCCTTTAGCTCTCGCCGCCCTCGCCCTCTCTCGTTATCCACGCAACGACAAGACATCCCACTCCCTCACGCACACAGCACAAACAATGTGCCACGATCCTGGGGTTTGATGGCAGTATTCTTACCCAATGCAGCGAGTCCCAATACGCTACACTCCGACGCCTAGTCACCCAGTAGTTATCGGCCATATTGGTGAGGAGCTTCGCGGGAATGCGCCGCGGATATCTTCCTCGGAGGCAAGTAGAGCTGCTGTCCACGAGGACGGAAAGACATCACAGTCGAAAGCGAGCTATGTAGAGTGCTTCAGCGTAAGCGCCTGAGGAGAGAGACGAAGTTCTTTCTGATGTTTCGAAAAGTCGTGTTGCGTCCGTTTCGAGGGATCATGGACATGGCCAGCTTCAACATGTGTCTAGAAGACCGTATTTCCCTCGACAGGAACCGTAATATGAAGGGGAGCCGCCTCCTTGTTTGCGACCTGCGGGCAGCGGTAGTACGGCGATAGCAGGAATGTTGGTGGTCTCCACAAATTGGGATCAAGGGAGTCCGACTGGAGTACGGCGACCACACGAATAAGGAACGTATCGAATCTTTCTTTTAACAGATGACCTCGCTTGTCCGCCATTGCTCAGATATATCCTATCGTCGGAGGCGCGAAACTTGAAATCGTCTTGAACGTGAAGATGTAGGAGATGTCCTTGTGATCAGTGGATGCAGGATGTGTCCGAGGCATTATGGTCAGAATTTCGTGGTCCCGAGGCTGCAAAGGCATCAGAGGCGTCGGCTTGGTGGACAGTCTGGTTCCGCGGCTACCGTGGCGCTTGAAGCGGCGGCGAAGACTGTACTCGGGAGCACGATGTCAAGAGGAAATACTGGCGCGTCGTGATCCTCGTTCGATTTGTGCAGCCTGAGCTGGGAGGAAACCTTGTTTAGAGGACGTTCAACACGCTCGTGCATGGGTAGTTTGAGGCATCCCGATTCATGAAGTTATAAAGCGTGATTACGAAGAGCCGTATACATTTTGAAGTCCAGTTTACATAGTAGCACAACCTGCAATGTGGCCATGAGCACAAGAAAGTCTGGGAGAATAATATAGAAAACGCACCTAATACCAATCTCGTATTTCGCTCGTTTTTGAACAGCTTTCACAGTCGTTAGCCTGGTTTCCGTGTATCGAACGGCTAGAGGGAGGATGATGATGGGAGTAAGACGAAAAGGGTACATCGATCATTTGACTCTTTCTTTTCCGCCATCATCACCATAGCATACGTCCTCGATACGCCTCACGCCTCTGGAGGAACTCATCGCGCGGATAATACCTTGGCCAATGAAAGATAAATCGAATCTCCACCATGATGGAAGTACGAACACGATTCCGCGAGTTCATTATGCACTCGATACGCGTCAGGCCTCTGGAGAACACCATCGCGCGGATAATCCCTTGGCCACGAGATAAATAGACTGTAGGAGCAATTACGAGTTCGAACAAGCGTTTCCCCGATGTACGTCTTTGTTTCTTTCATTTTAGATTTTTCGGCTTATGATCATTGTCAATTCAATAGATCTACTAGACCGGTGGACGCGCACCTACACGACAACAGATTCGTAAAATACACGCCGCAGGAGACATAGAATTCATACTGTGCCTTCTCGACACCCGGACTAATCTGTGCGAAACAGCACCTGTCTTTGTCTGGCAGCGCAGGCGAGCCATCGACTCATATATCGATAGCGGCATCCAAAGACGAAAGCTCCAAGACTCGTCAACGTTACATTTTCGTCCTGTGGTCCACCCCCCAACATCGATAACGCCTTTGTCCTAAGAGGCCTCTCCTCTCCTCAGCAGAGGGAACACCTGTCTTCGCCGGCGTCGTAGGTGACCCGTACAACTCGTCATAACCGGATGTTGTCTGGGAGGACGCGATTTTCGGTGATACGTTTTGCCTGGTATGTAACCTTTCTCCCTGACTTTGTTCAATGTTGACGCCGCGACAGGATTTTGAGGTAGTTAACTTAAATAATGCATTTGGGCTGAAGCGCCCGTATGTATTGGGATGGTGTCTCGTTTCACTTTGATGGAGACTTTTGTCGAAGCGTATCTGGAGGAGCACGAGAGGTACGTCTAACCTTTCATCCTCAGCAACTCGACCTCTCATCGTACCCTCCAGCTACGCACATCCCATCGGCAGCGATCATTCACCTTAGAGCCTTACTGTTCGTGACCCAACCTGGGTACACAATAGACCATACGCGTGCGGTGCCGAATGAGCGCTCGCGAATGGGCGGTCGAAAACTGACGAGGCCTCTCCCAGCATCTCTTCTCTTTCTGCTTCTGCTGTCCGTGGCGCCCGTATTGATATACGTACGCCGATATATCCTCATTGCTAGTACACACAGCTGACTCGCTAAGTGACCAGATACGTCGCAGTCAACACCCGCAGCCGAGTAAATATGGACTGGAAAAGAATTCTCGCCTGTTGGCACTCGCGCTCTCCGCTTCAATATCACCTATCTTTCCAGCGCACATCCCGCCTGCGTTACTCTCGTCGTTGCTACGTAAGTTTGTGCTAGGAATCCGCGATATTTATCCCAAGGTTCTAAATTCTACCAGCGACAGCCTCTATGTTTTTCATCAAGTCCTATTGGCGGCATGCGTTAACTTGCGGAGGCTCAATCTCGCGACTGCCTTACAGTAGGTCGATGTTCTCAGCGTCGCTTTCAATACCGACGGACCAAGCATCCTCGCATTGATTGCAGTCGACATCAACGACAGCCGGTGGATGACTATGTCCCCGCTTGCGGTCAGGTGTAACGACGGGAACGAAGTCGCGCTAGCCTCATTGCGGAAAGCTTTTTGACCTATTCCGGCCTTTGGATTCCTGGATCTGGAGTTCGACGTGGCGCCCGTCCGTAATTTAGTACGACGATAACTTGTGGAACGGAAATCTAATTTAACTTGCCAATGCGTCGAATGTGACTGTTCTCGCGAGCACTCAATCCCCTTTTATACCATCCAAAGAGGTGTGTACATTACTGACTGTTCAAAGGAACAAGCAAAGAAGAAAACTTTTTTCACCTTGGAAAGGATAACCGGTAACCACTGAGTTAGCCCGGTCTCCTCTGGTATGGTCTTATTGTGGTACTCGAATCACGCATGACACCCCGTATCTCTTGAACTCCCTAGGTCAGGGAACAAAATGCTCTCGAAAAGGGGATGCAATCCGGCGACGACAGAGAACATCGATGTACAAGAAACAGTACTACTTGCCTGGGAATAATAAACTCACAAAAGATGTCCTCGCACACGCAACGCGGCATCCCGCATGTGGATCAAGGATGTTTTGTGGACTAAGAAGAGGTGAAGACGCCTGCGCGGAAAGGACGACCAACACTGCAGCTATCAAAGATGAGCACGAAGGGTACACAGAGGCGGGGACTTGGTGCAAGAGGAGGAAACATTAAAAAGCAGCGAGCACGTCATACGCCTTAAGGAACCAGATTAACCGCTAGACTAAACCGGATGCATGGTTGACACGAAGTTGAAAAAATACGACGTATGTCCAGTCAGTGCGGGATGGCAAGCAAGAAGAGGAGAGGCAGGGGAGCTGCAGAATGTCGCGCCTTTCGAGGCTCAGAATCTCCTCCTACAGAGCAGTCGCTGTGGGCTCCAATCCAGGTTGGTTCCAGGTACTTACAGTTTCAATAAAAAACAAGATGGCAGTACAAACTTTGCCAAGAGCGGCAGCCCAACCACTAGGTCAAACTTGCCCACTTGGATCAATGATACAGTCGGTATTGAAGAGTACAGCAACAAGAAAGTGCAACAAAAGTTTCTGAATTCCACGACGTTCACTACCTATGGCACATAGCAGCATGTGAACTACTAGGCTGCTCCTTCGTCAGGCGTGGTGGTAAATAGTCCATGAGCTACTTCCACGCCGGGAATTTGATGCAACGTAAAGGCTAAGGCGATGCGCACCCTGCCAGTCCGACGTAGGCGCGTCGCGCTGACGTGGAAAGATAAGATGCCGAGGAGATGATCACAGTCCAACAGTGGAAAAGCAGAAACCAAGTCCTCGTATGTCCAGGGATATGATAAGGACGAATACAAAGCGGAGGAGAATGATAAGTAGAGACCAAGTGAGAGTGCGCAAGCGTAAGGGACCCGTATAGTTTGAAGCAATGCGGCAAAAAAAATCTTTTTGAAGTTTCGCTCAGTGTTGAACGTTAAACCGTTAGGTCACGCCGGCAACAGTAGACAGTCAGTTTGAGAACTTGAACCAAAGAACTGACTTGCCGAGGCGACATTATCGATCCTGTTCAAGCGAGGAAGAAAGAAGAAGAGGATGGCGCCGGTGAAGGGGTCTAAGCAATTGGTTGGCGCAAGATACTACGACGGGGCATGCACAGTCGAGATTTCAAGGAGGAATATGTTCTCTTCCTTCTGCCCTCTATTTCGCACCGCCATCTTTCCCTCCGTGCCAGGCACTGTCGTCCTAGCACCTCCCCGTCCTCGCCCTCGGCGCTCTCTTGGCCGCGCAGATGAAGACAGCGAAGTGTGCAAGGGCATAGAGAGACGCGCGAATTCCTAGTACGACTTCGGCGAACAAGAGCAAGCGGCACGCTCCAAACATTGTCCAAAGTCCAGCGTGCCCTGAACAGACACAATGGCGTCTGAGTCGTTTCGGGGTGGCGACTGTCACGGCACAGCGACGAATGCCTGACATTGTCAAGACACTCAAGCGCTCGTCTCCGCTCCTCTCCTCCACATCCGAAGAGAGCCGGTAAGTCGAGACCATCGTCCGATTCGGATGTCGTTTCTTCTGCGCTCAAGCTCATCCTATAAAGTTCTTCATCATATACTGGCAGCCCGATGGACGCTCCACATTCAGGCCGATTTCAGCCATGACAGGGTGGAAGGACAAAGTGTCCGAAATTCCAATCTGGTGTCTCTTGAAGTCTCCAAGGTGCGCAGTCCAAGCACTTGACGCCATAACACCAAAGCGTCACTCCGAGATTCATGCGACGTTTCAAGACTGCGGTTCCTCGCGCAAGTCTGGCGACGGATGATCATTCTCTAGCATCAAAACGACTCCATATACGGTGCAACAGCACCCGCAGTCCCATCTCAGTAATATCTCCACGAGCAGTATCATCTC
Source organism: Hymenopellis raphanipes (assembly GCA_003314085.1). Lineage (NCBI taxonomy): Eukaryota > Fungi > Basidiomycota > Agaricomycetes > Agaricales > Physalacriaceae > Hymenopellis > Hymenopellis raphanipes. The sequence continues at coordinate 22,021 of QLPD01002308.1, forward strand.
GTTCATGCAGACGTCCATAGAATCTTCGGAGGAGATTTCGACGAGCTCCATGTAGAACTCCAGCTTCGGGCGAAGAGATGGTATGGTCCCAATCGAAGGGGAGCTATGCCCGTCACGTAAAATTTGACCTACCATATGGTGTCCAAGTCAGCGATCGGCAAACTTGTCATCGAAGAAGTACCTGGTCTTTGTTGAGATTCCAAACAACCGCAGGAACCGCCGTGGCGGAGCTATGGCCTTCGTCGTTGCGCGAAGAGTGAGAGCTGGGACATTGGTCAGGTCGGGATGAAGATCTTGACGCATTTTAGCCAGAGTTGGTGGAGCCCCATGGGCTGATAGGGCTGTCGAATGGAAACGCAGATATGGTAATACGACACGCACATGAAAGCGTCGAATCCCTCCTTTAAAAGACGTCCCCCCTTGGTCGGTATCTGTTATAGATGTCGGTTAAATTGAGGGTTTCGCGTGCGTGTGCGAAAGCTTGAGGGTTCGATTGCCTTGAGAACTTAGTTTAGGCAAAATGTAATGTCGCGCGGATGTACTGTCAATAGATTGTATTGCTAGATTCTACTAGCTACGAGAGTACAAGAAATGATAAACAGATAATCGGAATGTTTGTTTAGTTGTGCGCAGGTAAAGGGTAAGAGAAAAATGTAACTACCAGTAGTCTACTTATATACATAAAATGTCCGTAGTCAGATCGAGTCATAACAAGGCTGTGGACTCAGTTGAGTGAGTCAATGCAAAATCTCCGAGCCGATGCCGCGTAGATGGATATCCATAACACTGCCCCCCGTGCATGGAGTCGCGAAATTGAGTGAGTTTACCACGAGTTCGAGCGCGATTGACTGTACCGTCCTACGTGACTGTCGTCATCGATGTCCCGTCGACCAAAGGGAGCAAGAGAAAGGATGACTGCATCGTCCGAAGCATTAGTGTAGATAGATGCTTCGGACAGGACTGACGACGATTCCGAATAATCGGAGGAGTAGTCGGAGGAGTAAGACAAAGGGTACTCGACGTCAGCGTCATACGCTTCACCGAAGTAATCCTCGTCATCGGAGTCGGTGGCAAATATGGCGGAATGTGGTGGTATATTCTCGTCAAGACGAAGGAACATTTCCAATTGACCCGTGAGACCTAGCGGGGACAGCATTTGTTCGTCCGAAGATAATTGCATGGCTAGATGAACAAGTTAGAACAGAATTCTGATCTGCAAGGATTGCTAGCCTACCCGTGTCAATGTTTAGTTGTTCGATGTCGGAAACGTGATTCCAAGAGAGCGGCGTGTCAGGCCGGTCGAGTACCAATCCTCTCTCGAAACGTTGAATGAGGATCTGATCGTCATCAACGTCGGAAGGGTAATCGACGGTGGGATGATAATAGCACGGATCGTGATTGTCCAGGTCGTGCTCCGTGAATGCAGCATGTGCTTCGATTGACCAAGAATCTGTGAACCTTTGAGCACTGGATTCTCAAGGTAGTGAATTTGTTTACCTTCGTCGAATACTTCGCTCGGTGAACTCTCCACGCTGCTTTCAGGTTCCGAATAGTATGGATCAGGACTATCGTCGTGCTCGGCCATGACAATCAATGTTTCCTTTTCCCAAAAGAACCGTGATGGTTCGACGTCAACTCTCCATCCGTATTGATCCTTGAGTTCGTCAACTGAGATGCCGCGCATTTCTGCTTCCAGAGCAAGAAAACTGGGCGTGGCATTTGCTAGAAATTCGAATGTAGTCCATCCCTCACAGGCTCCGAAATCCCATAGGTGAGCAAGTCCTTCGTCCACCGAAATCTTGACCATGGCACCGAGAATGGAGGCGAGTCGTCCCAAGTATAGTTGTACTGTCCTTCCGTGAGCGAGCGCTTCAGCCCGAGTAGCCCACGTTGCGGAGTGAAAGGCCGGGATGTACGAAATGCAACGATACAACTGCTGTGCTTATCAGATGTCAAGACGTTGGTTGTATAATGAGGAGACGTACGGTCTGACATAGAAGACTATCATCTGCGCCAAACTCCAGAATTTCCAGCATGAGCGCATCCGGTAGCTGAGGGGATACGAGCTCCTTTCCTAAAACACTGTTGAACCCGTAGTAGATAGCGTCGCCTGAAGATAGCTGTTAGAAATGTTATGATAAAACCTATATGCTTACGAAGGACGAGATAAGCCGTAAGGGACCGCAGACGAAGGTCTTCATCAATGGTGAAGTGACCGTTGGGGAGTTCTACGATGTTTTCGATGGAGATGGTGAAAAATCCGGGAATAACGAGGATTTGAAGAAGTAGGAGAAGCGACGCGGTCTGTAGCGCGTTGAGTAGGGAATGAAGCGGGTCCGATGGGTCCAATGCGATCTGGACGAGTCGGATTGCTTCTGAGTAAGGATGAGTAGGAGTGGGAGTTGGTTGAGACATGGGGTTGGAATGCGTTTTCCTGTGGTCTTTTATCCTCTTGCTAGGCGGTACAGCTGGAACGATGCCAGACAAGGGTGAATTCTTGCATGTTGAGTCAGAGTAAAAAGGAGATGTGGAAATGAAGTTTTGACGCGTGCTGCGACGCGTGTTGAGGATAACGAGAAAAACGTGTTGGAGGTAAGAAGCGAAGGAATGTACGTGCTGCTTTGGTCATTCCATTTTGGGATGACTTGATTCAAACCGTTCGGTTCGAGCTCGAACTTCTTGCGCCGTGAAAGTCGGTAATATTCGAGTAATAAAAATAAAGGATTTGAAGTCCCAGACCTGCTGGGTTAAGTTAAAGACAGAACTGGTCTGCGAAAGGGGTAGTCCGACTTACATAATCAGTTCGGTCCAGACGCCGATCGCGCTTGCTTCCATACCGCCAGGATCTCTGGCGCGTTCTTGAGCTCCTTTTCCGTTTTCCACCTGTCTTGGCTGGGGTCCTGGTCCTTCCAACGGACCTTGTACTTCTTGACTCTTCGATTCTTGCCTTTGCCACGGAACATCCGTTCAGCAACAATTCGGTCAATCTCGGTTTCTTCCTCAAGACTGTCAAGATCCTCAGGATTGAAGCTTTTCGTAGGACGACTCCCAAATTCAGGTGGAGACTTCTCATACTTCTCAAGGTGCGCTATGTTTATTACTGGATGTATTCGACTATCAGCGGGCATCCTTAGCTGATAAGTTACAGGACTCAATTTTCTGACAATTTCGAATGGACCATCGTATTTGAGTAGCAGCTTCTTCCCACGTCCTTTTTCGTCTCTCTTGAGGAGCTCCAAACTGTGGGGGTTCAATACCACGAAATCGCCTTCCTCGTACTCGGTGAGTAACCTACCGTTGTTATAGGCCTTTTCCTGGAATGCTCGACTGAGCACTAACGCGTCTTTAGCGTGATTTCGAGCTGCTTCAAATTGTTCTATCATGTCCACAGCTGCATCTTCCTCGTGTGCTAGGTGTATTTTATCCTGTTTGCCCCCCGCTGTCACCGAGTCGCTGATTTCTCGTGGGACATAGTCCGGATCACTCAAAATCGCGGCTTCGGTTACAGGAGTATATCCATACAGTAAAAACGATGGTGAGTATCCCGTACTCGAGTGTGGGGTCGTGTTGTAAGACAATGCTAACTTGTCTAGCCACTTGTCCCAGTCGTTCCTTAATGGCCCAACGTACGCGCGTAGCGCGATCTCAAGTCCTTGGTTCATGATTTCAGATTGTCCATCTGCTTGTGGGTGATGCGATGTTGTAAGAGCGCGTTTCATTCCGGCTAATTCGCACACTTCCTTCCAGAACGCGTTTCTCCAGCGTGTGTCGCGGTCGGTGATTACCTGCTTGGGGATGCCAAATTTACAGATGATCTCCTTCATGAAGATCTCAGCCGTTTCCTTGGAGTCGATTTTGGTGGAACAGGGTATGAATAAGGCAAACTTGGTAAGTTTGTCCACAATGACTAGAATGTTGTCGAACTTGTCTGACAAAACTGGTAGTTCGGGGATGAAGTCCATAGTCACGACTTCGAAGGGCTGCGTTGGAATCGGGATTGGCTGAAGTAGTCCCACAGGTCCGTGACGACGCGGTTTGATCTTCTGACAGATGTCGCAGGTGTTGACGTACCGTTTTAGGTCTCGCGCCATTCCTGGCCAGTAGTGTGTGCTGGCCAGTCTATTATAACATCGGTGATACCCCGCGTGCGCGGATTCGGTTGCAGAGTCGTGTATCAGACTCATGACTTCAAGACGCAACGACTTCGGTACGCATAGGCGATTATTACTGTTCGCATCTTCGAAGTATACTAACCCGCTATCAGCATAGAAGTATTGTGGAAATCGCGTGTTTGAATGATGTTTCGGATCTTGGTTTGATTTGATGACATCCTTGAAGTATGCATCTTCAAGGTACGCATTTCTCCACTGCTCGATTTCATCATCCATCATATTGACGTGCACGTTGTAGGACTGACTACAAGATACGGTTAACGTTCGTCCAGTGGGATCCTCAATTTCGTGTTCGTCAGACTCTTCGAGTGCAAACGTCTCTGAACTAGAACTTTCAGCGTACTGTGTTGCCACGGTGAGTAATTTCTCCTCGAAGCGGTCACCTAATTCTGTATACATGTCCCTCAGAACATCCTCGCTTTTCCGCGTCAGGTCCACGGATAAAGACACATCTGATTTCGGACCTGATTCTGGCAGAAGATTTCTGCGTAGACGTGAAATAGGATCGACGTTGGAATGCACGCGACCGGCTCGATGGACGATATGCAAATTCGGAAATGCAGCATACACAGTTCCCCAGGTGAGTAGTCGTCTGTTAACATTTTGGAATGTCCGACTCCATGTTAACGCGGCATGATCAGTTACCGCTAAGATAGTCTCGCCCTCAATAAACGGTTGAAATTTGATCAATGCTTCCTTGAGCGCAAGAGCTTCTCTTTCGGTCGGCGAGTAGTTCCTTTCGGGAGACTTCAACACTCGCGACCAGTAACAGATTACTCGCTCTACGAAAACTTCAGTATCTTCGAAGTTCTCAGACCAATTGCCGCTTTCTGGTACGTCGTTCCATTCCTTGCATATGCTTGCAACTAACTGTGGTATAGGGTCTCCTGCATCAAATGCTTTCCTTAGACGCTCGTATGCTCGCGTTCCCCGTAGGTCTCGGACCTTTATCGGTTGTACCTGTTGGAGTATTCCCGCTAGGCCGTAGTCACACGCGTCGGTGTAGACGCGATAGGTTCTGCCTGGGATGGCATAGGCGCGAACAGGAGCATTCGAGAGTACTTGTTTGCAGAGGTTGAAAGCCTCGTCGTGTAATGAATTCCAATCCCATTCGACTCCTTTTTTCAGTAGCTGAAAGAGTGGCTGAGCGATCCAGGCGTAGAAAGGTACGTATGACGAGAAGTAAACCATCATACCTAGGAATGTGTGTAGTTCCTTAACGCTTCGAGGAGTCTCGAGCATCAAGATGGCTTCAACCTTTTCCTTATGAGTTGACATCCCAAGACGTGAAACCTTTTGACCCAGCAACAGTAATGACTGGTAAGCAAAGTTGCATTTGGTTGGAGATAGCGTCAGTCCTGACTTACTGATAGCCTTGAGTACTTGATCTAAGTGTCCCAAGTGCTCTTCAAAAGTCAAGGAAAATATTACAATATCGTCTATGTACACAAGAGCGAAAATCCAAAGGTATGGAGCTAGTACGTTCTGCATCACTCGTTGGAACACGCTAGGTCCGTTTCGGTAGCCAAAAGGCATGCGCGCAAAGCGCCACAGACCCCTGTGACATCGGAATCCTAACATGTCGCGTGAATCTTCGTGTATCGTTAGCTGCGTGAACCCTGAAAGAGCGTCCAATGTCGATAACCACTGAGCTCCGGTTAGCGCCTGCGTGATGTCTTCTTGACGTGGAAGCGGAAATTCGTCTGGGATAACATTGGCGTTAAGCTTCCAATAATCAATAACCATGCGAGGCTTGCCGTTTCGGTATGCGATAAACGTTGGCGCAGCCCACGGACTATCCGAAGGTTCGATTACTCCTTGCTGTATCCATGTATCCATTTGACGGTCCATGACTTGGCGGTTGACAGGTGATACTGGGAACGGTGCTAGCGAAATCGGTTCTGTTCCCGGTTTCAGAGGGATACGCACCTGTGCCTCGTAGTTCCCGAGTCTACCGTCTAATCCAAATGCAAGCTGATTCCTTTCGAGTTAGAGCAAGGCACGAGTGGATATCCGGGTGCACCCGACACCCGTCCGGCAAATACTT
>QLPD01002310.1:0-42390 GCA_003314085.1 Hymenopellis raphanipes
CGGCGTAAATATACGCCACCTACACTGGCAACACGCAAACAACAGGTATCAGCGCGATGATTCCAGAAGACTCACTTGTCGACGTCTGATGCGAGACAAAATATCTCTTGCAAGGTTGATACCTCAGATCTGCTCCCGCCACACATCTCTACATAATTTATGATGGCGCGAGCACCTCACTCTGCTTATTCACTTCCGGAACACCACAAATCTTGGACCCACTACTCCTGAACTAGCCGCCCTTCGAATTCAATTAATTTTCAGACTTGGTCTGAGCGGAAGCGCTCCTTTACCCCATCTACGACACCATGGCAAAGCAGCTCTTCTCTATACCCATCTTCTTCATCGTCTTCCGCGAAACACTAGAGGCCGCAATCATCATCTCCGTCCTCCTCGGACTCGCAGAGCAGCTCGTCCACGAAGACCATCCCTCACATCAATCCACCACTGTTGTTGCTGAGGAAGAGGGAGCATCCACCTCTGCACATGAACCTGAACCCGAACCGGAACACGACGACGTCGACTCTCCCTCCGCCCGAAAAAGACTCGTGCGCAAGTTACGCATCCAGGTACCTACCGCTCTCCCTCTCCCTCTTGACCTGCTCCACTGACAGCCTCACTGAGATCTTTGCCGGCGCGGGCATCGGCCTATTCATCGCCTTCGCCATCGGCGCCGCCTTCATCGCAATATGGTTCACAAAAGCCTCCAACCTCTATCGAAAATCCGAGGAGCTCTGGGAAGGTCAGTAGTCAATATCAATGTCCTGTACTAAGACTTGGACTGACCCTCTCACACCGTCAGGCATCTTCTACCTCCTCGCAGCATTGATGATCTTCGTCATGGGAGTAACGATGCTCAAAATGGATCGAGGTACATAGTGTCTCTCCACCCCAGCCATTAAACTGTACGGTCACATAGCCAAAGCTAAATGGCGCATCAAGCTCGAGCGCTCGTTCGATGGATCCCGTATGCTCTTCTACACACACCTTCCTTCATATCATTCAGCCTCTCTTCAGATCGACACGGAGATCTCACCGGGAAATGGGCACTCTTCCTTCTCCCTTTCATCACAGTCTTGCGCGAAGGTACAGATGCTGTCTCTTTTCCTGTTCCATAACCCAACAAACCGCAGGTCTCGAAGCCGTAGTATTCGTAGGCGGCGTCTCCCTCGGGCAAGCAGCCACATCCATCCCTATCGCCGCAATCACCGCCCTCGTCGCAGGCCTGATCTGCGGTTTCCTCGTCTACGAATTCGCCAGCCGCACTAGTAAGTACTAAGCCCCCACGAATCAACCTGAGAATATCCTGCAGCTTTGACCGTCTTCCTCATCGTCATGACGAACCTCCTGCTTCTCATCGGAGCCGGACTCTTCTCGCGTGCAGTCGGCGCCTTTGAACGACACGCGTACAACGTGTTGCTGGGAAAGGACGTTGACGACATTAAGGGAAGTAAACCGGGATCCTACCGTGTGCAAGGCAACGTCTGGCACCTGAATTGCTGCAATCCAAACGACAAGATCAGCGGACAAGGCTGGACCATCTTTAACGCTCTCCTTGGGTGGTCCAACAATGGATCTCGTAGGTCGTCGTCCTCCGCGTACTTGTAGCGAAAATGAGTAACCCAGTCTGCATGCAGTGGGTACGATCCTCTCTTACGTGTTGTATTGGATCGCCGTTATCGTCGTGCTGGTGTATTTCAAGTGGAAAGAGGTTAGTCTCATTTTTGCAGTGGCGCTGTGCCCATTTACGTCCTATATTTTGACAAGGGACGCGTCAAACTCTTCGGGTATGAATCCGCGGCAGGAACCCGTCTACGGACGAGACGAGAAGAGAGTTCGGCTACCCAAGAGCAAAAGGACGATGAAAAGGAAGCACATTCCAATGAAGAGGGTGAAAAGACATGATTCTGAGGTGTCGCGTCCACAAACAATACTCTGCATTGAGTTGTCAACCAAAATACATCATTTCGATTTGGGCTATTCTTCCTGTATGGTTTCTCTGATAGTGGTGGGTGAATAGACCAAAGGATATGATAGACAAAAATCACTTGCCTTCAAACACATTATCCGCTCCTCATCCATCAACACTCCATCAACACCAGGAGGCAGCTGCCTAACATTCATAATAAAAGGCAGCTGCGCACCCAGATTACCCACAAACGGCACATTCGACATCCTATGCAGACCGTCCATGACTTTACCACGCCCCTTGTACACCCCATGCTTCGCCATTGCCACCGCAATGGGATTAAAGTCGAAGATGTACAATTCCTGGTCCCTGCCCAAGCTGCTCATCACATGCCGCTGGCCTGAAGTCGTCGTAATCCAATCGATGTTGCCAGACGGCATCCAAAACGTGTTGTGGGGGCCCCAGGCCTCCCATGGCACCGGGCCAGTGGGGAACTTGTGAGGCAAGAAAGACAACAACGCGCGCCGATGGACGAAGAACACGTAGGTCATAATGTTGTGCACGTTCAAAGTGAAGTGAGCGTGGAAGATCACTAGGGAGTCCTGGTAGGCCGGGTGGAACGCGTGGTCCGGGTCCTTGGACATTGCGTTCGGGTTGGGAGAACCGCGACACGCCATATGAGAGATATCGTTCCCTTCTTTGAGCGCGGGGAGGTCCAACGACACGAGGGGATCATTTGTCGATGAATCGTCCAAGGACCAGATCTCGAGTGTGCGTTCTACGAGATTGGGGAGAACGATGATGGTGGGAGTGAGGAAAGCTAGTCCAGAGAAACCTTGCACGGGTTCGCCGTCCTCCGGATCCACGCGCGCTACAATCTCCTTGAGGAGTGTTCCCTGTTTCCAGTTGTATACATATACAGTGTCCGGTACCACGTCAAGGACCATCTCGCGAGTAACAAGGACCAAGAGGTCGCCTGTTATTTCAACACCGACAGCTAATCGAGCCACTGTGTGTTCCTGTACTTTTAAAGCATGTTTCTTCGCAAGAGGGTGTGGTTTCTTGGTTGACAGACTGTACAACTTGATCTTCACAACGGGACTTGGATCGCTGCACACTGGTCAACCACGACATAGAGTATATAACAAAGAAAGCACGCACAGGACTATGGCCGCAAACAGATCATGCTCGTACAATGCTATTCCTATATCCACGACTTCACCGTCGACCCTCAATGTGTCCCAATGTGTAGGACTTGTACGATCAGTGGGCAGACGAAGAAACGGAATCGTGCGCTCCTTGGATGCACCAAGGAAATACGTGCCCCCAGACAGCTCGTAAATGCCACTGACATTGTTTTCAACGTCAAGTGTCCTTGTAAACGCGGGCGTCAAGGTCCCCCACGCCTGTTCGCGCCGTTCCAGACGCCGTAGACATTCAGCAATGTCAAGCGTGCAGTGTGGGTTATGGGCCATGCCATACATTTCGAGAGCCACTTGGTAACGCAAGTTGACCGAGTTGGAGATTATATCGTTGATGAAGCGGCATGTACGTCGACAAACGTTCAAATCAAACAGGGAAAGATGGCTGAATATAGAGATTAGCAGCTCTTCGGGTAGATCTTGGAAGCCCATGATGGTCCTACAGATAGTTAGCTACGCGCAAAATGTTTCTTTCAAAGCTTACAGGTGGACAATGGCTAGGATACTCTGTTAGTTGTCGATGAAAGTGGTCAAGAGGACAATTGGTCTATACTATGACGCGACCCTGGGCCCTAGCTCCCAAAAACGGCCACTACGTCAATTTAGCTCATGCTTCAATCATGCTTTTCAACTTGTTGCAATGGACAATTGCACGCGCGAACCACCCATACCTTGGAAAATATTGTTGCTGTCAGTACTGTACGAGACGATTAAATACAGAGTTCCGATCAATAGCAATACGAAATAGCGACCCATCTATGTAGTTTTCAGGTATACAGAGCCAGTCTACCAAGCCACCACTCTATTCAGGCTTCGTTTCAGGACCGCCACTCTTCCTCAAGCCCGCCTCTACATCGTCCATAGGTACGCGTTCATAGCTCTCCTTGGAGGGTCCCGTCTGAGACTCCTGGTGCTTCACCCATGTGTAATAGATCGAACCAAACAGAATCGTCGCGATAGAAGCAGCACGTCCACTAAAACGACGTTTAGTTGAAAGCGATAAGCAAGAGGCAGAACACTTACGTGGTGATGACATCGTGGAACAGCCACATTCCAAGCAACGACGCGGCAACACCACGCACGGCAGATGAAACCATATGCGTTATGGGGGAGGTGACCTTGATGGAGAGCAAGCTGGCAATGCTCATCATGAAACCGAGAGCTCCAGTGATTGCTGAGCCCCAAAGGAATGTTCCCAAAGTGCTCAACGCCCCGTCGGCGACGGTGAACTCATCCGCACCAAACAACAACTTGAGCACATCCGGCCCTTCACCAGCAAGTACGACGAGCGGGCACAAAACCATCGCGCTCAACAGATTAGTGTACCAGGAAAGGAGGAGGGCACTGCCGTTGACAACGTTGAGGCTCTGCTTGATGACGACAGAGTGCATCGCAGTAATTGCCGAGCTAACGACGCCGAAGAAGATACCAATGAGCGAGACGGATGTGCCATCCAGGAATACGCCAATGAAGAAGCCCATGGTAACGACAGTGCATGCAAGAATGATGCGGAGAGATGGGCGCGAGTGCAGGACGACAAAGGACGTGGCGACGGTAAAAGGCAGGACCAGACCACGGGCAACTTGATAGAAGGAGGCGTCTACGTATTTAAGCGTGTAGTTGCTGAAACTAGAAGGGAATAAGAGTTAATGTCACTAAGCAGGAAACTACATACCTGAGGCCGATAACATTGAGAGAAACCATTGGCACGAGCCCCTTGCATGTTTTAAGGTCAAAGGTGAGTTTGTCGGGGAGGAAACGCATGATATCCGAGATGACGAAGAGAATGACAGCTATCATGAGCTGCATTTGCAAGAAAAAGAGAGGCGTCGTCGTCGTATTGAGGACCCATTTGTTTCTGAAGAGGTATTAGATACACGCAGCAACGATAAGAGGATACGTACGCCATCACCATCTGCGAAACAAGTCAGTTGAGGAGCGCAACAGAGGAGAGCAACGTACCGAAAGTGCCGCCACGAGATAAAACACGACGACACCAGTCTAGGATATGTTGGACACTGCGTATAATTTTTCGGTGGAAATTGAACATACAACCATGGCGCGGGAGGCAGGTTTGGAGGCATTTTGAGGACTCATCGCAAGGCGGAATTAAAAGAGAGAGAATCCGTGAGTAAAGCGAGAATTAAGGGTGAATTTGGGGAAATTACTGCATGAACTGTGGTGGGAGGAGAGGCGGACTGTGTTCTGCGGAGACCCTAAACCGAAGCAGCGCCCTGAACGGAGGCACGTGCTCACCCGATTCATTAGCCGAACGCGTCGCGCCTCTTTGACTCTTACCACCACCTCGACATGGACGACGAATCTGAGCACGGCACTCCTGGCCCAAGCAAAATTCTGGATGACTGTATGATGATTGGGAATATTGTACTCTTTCGTGAATGACTCTTGCTGCACAGTTCCCGACGACACAATCAAGATTCTGTTGGCGACAGACAACCATATAGGCTATCTCGAGCGAGATCCTGTTAGAGGTCAAGATTCAATCAGCACCTTTAGAGAAATTCTTCAGCTCGCAAGAAAACACGATGTATGTCACCACCAATTGAAGGCTATTCATCAGGTACTCAAGTCGTCGTTAGGTCGACTTCATTCTCTTGGCTGGCGACCTCTTTCACGAAAACAAACCGTCAAGAAACTGTCTTTACAGTACAATCGCGCTGCTTCGAGAATACACTATGGGTGACAAACCTGTCCAAATCGAACTATTGAGCGACCCAGACGAAGGAAAAGCGGACGGTTTCACGTATGTAAACGCCCTTTTCACCATTCCGTTGCTTATCTTTGCGTGTAGTTTTCCGGCCATAAATTACGAAGACCCCAATTTCAATGTCGGTATACCAGTCTTTTCCATTCACGGCAATCACGACGATCCTCAAGGTGCTGGCGCGGTCAGTGCAGTTTCGCTCCATAACTCATGTCCTTATTCTATCTCAGGAAGGAGCATTATGCGCGCTTGACGTCCTTTCTGTCACCGGTCTTCTGAATTATATGGGTAAAATTGACCTGCCAATGTCAGACGCAGAAGCCCCGACGACAGGTATTGCTGTACGTCCAGTGCTTCTTCGTAAGGGCAACACACATCTCGGCATGTACGGTATCGGAAACGTCAAGGACCAGCGCATGCACTTTGAACTGCGAAGCAATCGAGTACGCATGTTCATGCCACAGAACAAGGACGACTGGTTCAATATACTCCTTCTACATCAAAACCGGTATGACCGCCATATCTTGCTCGAGCCTCGGAGTTCATTTTTCTTTCAGTGTCAAACATGGCCCTCAAGAATCAGTGCCTGAAGGAATGTTCGATGACAGTATCAATCTTGTCATCTGGGGCCACGAGCACGACTGTCGCATAGTCCCAGAGCCGGTGGCGGGGAAAAACTATTACATCTGTCAACCCGGCTCATCCGTCGCCACCTCCCTCGCCGACGGTGAAGCTATCGAAAAACACGTCGCTCTTGTCAAGGTTCAAGGCAAAGATTTCCAGCTGACGCCAATCCCACTACGCACCGTTCGCCCCTTCGTCATCGAGGAAGTCGCCATTAGCGAGCTCGCTTCAGAATACAACTTTGAACTCAACGACCAAATCTCCATCAACAAATATCTCAAAATCAAAGTAAACCAGCTCATCGAAACTGCCAACGCGCAATCGGCGGACCGCAATGCGCTCGCGGTGAGTCAAGGGGAGGAAGATATGCCGCCCATGCTTCCCTTGGTCCGGCTCAAGGTGGACACGACCGGCGTTTCCGACATGTCCAATCCTATTCGCTTTGGACAAGAGTTTCAAGGCCGCGTCGCGAACCCGCGAGATCTTCTCGTTTTCACTCGCTCGAAGAGGGCTGCTAAGTCCGGGAAGGTGTCTGTCGATCAGCCCGAGCTGAGCATAGACGATCCGGATCTGACGTCCTCGGAGAAACTGGCCAAGGTCCGAGTCGCGACGTTGGTGAAGGAGTTTCTTGCGGCTCAGGAGCCGCAACTGTTGGGCGAGAATGGAATGTCGGACGCTATCCAGATGTTCGTCGAGAAAGATGACATTCATGCCATTCAAACGTGGGTCACAGTACTTTGGAACTCGTTAACATTTTACTCACTCAATCTGCAGGCACGTCGGCAAGACCTTGAAATCGATGATGAAAGGCGTCAAAGCGAATGCCGGAGATCCCGGTGAGCTAGACGAAGAGGACTTGGACGAAGTGGTATGCTTTGATCACTGTTTCTTTATAAATTGTTAATATAATCTGTATGGCAGTTGACAAAAGCCAAGGAACAACAAGAGAAGGAATATCTCGAAAATGCGACTCAGAATAAACCATCGAAAGGAAAGGTATTGTTCTCGCTTGACCATATCATTTCTCCGACTTACAACGCACCCAGGGCAAAGCAAAAGCAGACGAATCCGACGCGCCTTCAGAGGACTCGATGATGATGGATGTCGACGTGGGTGGCGGCGGCGGTGGAGGCGGTGGAGGGTCTGACTTTGACTCTGACGAACCCGCGCCTCCACCTAAGAAGAAGGCCCCAGCCAAGAAAGCGCCTGCGAAAGCCGCTCCCGCGAAGAAAGCTCCAGCCAAGAAAGTCCCCGCCAAAGGACGAGGCAAGAAGAAGGTGGACTCGGACTCGGACGCTGAGGTCATCGATATTCCGGACGACGATGAGATTGAGGATGACGATGATGATGAGCCTGCCCCGCCGCCCAAGAAGCGCACGGGAAGGGCGGCGGTTCTTAGGTGACAATGACATTCATCACAACGAGGATAGTCATGTGAACTGACGATGTTCTACTAGTCAATCTCAAGCGCCGGCGAAGAAAGCGCCAGTCAAGAAGAAGGCGCCAGCAGCTTCGACAACTAAGCAGTCGCAGCTGTCTTTCGCCCCAGCGGGCCGGTCGTCGACTCGAGCTGCTGCGACCAAGGCGAAAGGCAAGATGGTTGTGAGTGTTGAGCGTTCCTTGGTTTTGAATTGTAAAGCTCACTTTCTTCTATAGATTGACTCTGATTCTGATTGATGATGATACAAACGGTACTACAATGTCCATCTTACAGCATTTACGCACTCGTAGTTCTGACAATTGTAAGATTTCTGAATACATTCATGAGCAACGCGCGACAAGCGGTGTTTACAACGTTTGTGGATACCGTCATACGAGTCACCTGCGCATTCTAGGTCGGGTTACCAGATGAACGTTATATGAACTTGCAACATTTCTCTCGAAGATGAGAGCTTTCTCTTCGTCAGTCCACCTTAAACCATGTAGACGATGGCCCCCAAGCGCCAAAATCCAGCCGAACGTATCGGCTAGCGTTCTTCGCCCAAGATGGACGGATCGTGCCGATCGGAGTCGCCGTTTGAAACGGTGCCGACAGTCTGTATTCCCGTCAGAGATGTGGCGCATCATTCCTGTTCGATATTAGCCCGACCGATGCGGAGGAGGTCCAATGGCTCCGAGACAGCTCAGGGCAGCAAAACTATTAATGCTACACTCTGAATTGAAGTATTAGGTGAACTACAAGTGGTAACAACGTACAACAAAGCTTATACAGTAAAGAGAGTACTGGAAGGGTGGGATAAGTTACAAGGGGGGAGAGAACAAATATCAAAGGAACGTGCATGACACATCAGTAAGGACAGTTTTCGACAGCAATTAGAATGCGGAAACTTGAAATCGGGTATAGCATATTCAAAAACCGAGGGAGAGCGGCAGGAAACAGAAAGCTTTTGAGGGGATTATCATACGAATAAAATAATATTGAGTAGCCTGACGGTAGAAGCTAGCAATCTAGAAAAGAACAAGTTAGAAGGCACAGACGAAAAGTCGACGAAGCACGTACCAAAACTGGGAACACAAACTTGAACGAGCACTGAAATATGCAGACTGCGCGTCGTCATCGTCAAGAGACTGAGCTGGCGACAGCGGAAAAGTATACTGCACTGGGGTGCGCAACTCGGAATCTGAATGGCAGCGCCTGGCCAGATGCGGAACAGGCGTCTGCATGCCCTCCAGCGACTCATCGCAATCCTCCTCATCATCATCAGAGTCCGTCATGTCCACCCAATTCGTTTCCGATACCGGGGCTGGTGCCGCAACAACCGCCTCGGGCAGCACAACATGACACGGATTATGCTCCGGCGTTAGCCGCGTCTTGGACTTTGTGTCGTCATGCAAGGTAAGGGAGAGAGGAAAGGGCGAGCCTGTCCGTTTGTGATTACCACGACGGCGCGGACTGAGAGGGTTATAAGGAGGACAAGTATTGAAACGTGACACAGGCAGGTCAAGTGTCCAATCTGCGGTCGCGTAAGGGTGACGTTTGTAAGACGAGGAGCTGCTGGAGCTGGTTCGGGTGGGAGATGGAGTAGAAGGTGGGCTTGGTAGAGGACACGAAGGTGGGGCATAGATGTTCAGAGGAGGAGGACGCGTACGGGGACGGGATGATTTAGTAGACTTGCTTGGGGTAACACTGATAATCTGCACCGAGCCTTTGGCAAATGGGTCCTCAAGTTGGCCCGGAGTAGATGCAATCTCTGCACTGCTGCAGACAGATACAGCGTAAGTTGGAGTTGGAGGAAAACCAGGAGTAGTGGGAGAGGATTGATACGAGCTGCGATCTACGGAAAAGACCGAACTCGTCTTGCTGGTCACGGCGGCCCTAGCTTCGAGCTCACGCCGAGAGGCAAGAGGTAGAAATGGTACGAATTCAGTCGATCCGGGATCTACGAGCGATACGGTTGGGATGGGTGTTGTCCGGCTCTCAAATCGCTCGAGTCTCGGTCTAGGTGGGGAGACGAGCTGTTTAAATTTGGAAAAGACGGACGACGTCGAGGTAAGGCGGCGCGAGGGCGAGTAGGAAACGCGAGATGGGGCGCGCTGTGGGAGATGGATGGAGACATCTGGCTCGTGATCCAAGTCCAACGCAGACTCGACCAGAGAGGCAAACTCGTCGATGGAAAAGGGAGTATTTGAACGAGTGGACGCCATCGAGGACAGCAACGAAAGCAACGGCGGAGATGATAATGGTTTGAGATGAAAGGGCGACCGACTTCCAAATTATATCCCTTCGTTTTATGCTGTCAACCAAAGGTTATATAATCGATCCTCGACGATCTGGCAGTCGCGCATCAGAATCTTCCGCCACTGCCTTCTTTCATTTACGCGATTCGTGTCAATTGTAGCGCTTGACGTCTTCGAGTGTACTATTTGCTACCGGTCCAGGTCGGAACGGTATTTTCCAGCACTTTTTCTTCCATACATGCTGGGCATTGCCTTGACTGCGATTAAACAAGCCGGTCAAAAGGTAAGAAATAGCCGGGCCTGGCGCAAATAAAGCGGAGTTTATTTGAGTCTGAGTAAAAGTTGGGCTATACCGAAGAACCCTCGACTATCTTGTTGTCAGCTGTAGACTTCGAATTCTTGTTGCCCACGCACCTCGTGATAGCAGGCCCAGACGAACCATCCGAGAGACTGCCGAGATGTCTAGACATTTGGTAGAGACGAGTTACGTCGAGCATCTGTCAGTGCGGCTACAGAGCGACCAAGGAGTTCATGCGGTATGTTCGTGTCACCGAGGACTTTGAAATTCGTGCAGGTAATACGCACATATTTGAATATCCATCGAATCTTTGAGTCGTTCAATCTGCCAGATTTGTGCGAGACTCGAGTAGCAGGCCCCTACGCCAGAACTGAATCTTTCAGAGGATCGGGTCCAGACGATTGAAGAGATAATTGTATATCGGCATCGAGTAACAGTTGGAACGCTGATAATGCATCGCTTGCCTTCAAAAGGAACCGGTCGGCGCGCTTGAGAAGCTTTAGGCAGTCTCGTATGAGCAATCATTCTATTCACGTTCAACACTCACAAACGCTCTATTAACTACAATGAGAGTATGGAGCTCCGGTCAGTCTGAGCATCTCGATGCACGCAATGTGCGCCACACCGTAGACAGACGCCGGATCATTTCCGTCTCTGCTTAAAAACCAGGAGCATACGCGACTGGCCCGTTTTATTCCGTTGCCTTGGTTATGATTTCCGTCGAGAGATATGCCGGTTGGCCGTTTATTTGGCGGAGACTAGCGCGTGTCTAAAGGATTCGCATAGACTCCAATCCACGAGGTGGCCTGTCCGATACATGAGGGGCGTTTCTCCATTTGAGGCCGGTAACCGGTTATCATTCGTTAACAATACGGAGCGTGCAATGCCGTTCAATGACTTGCAAGTTGAAGTCAAAAAGCAACTGGTGTGGCTGTGTTAGCGTGTTTGTCCGACTTTCGATCTGACACAGCCACATTGAACTTTCTTGATGCATGACCGCAACATATACAAAGTGTTGCCAGACTTTGAGGAGCTGGCTAAGGCCTATCCACCTCTATACGCGTAGTACGTGTTAAAAACATGCCCCACTCCTTATCTGACAAAAAACCTTAGCTTGTTATCTGGTGCTTCTCCAGGTTCACGCAAAACGATCGACTTCAAGAACGAAGCATCACAAAGGTAACTACACGTCGCACTGCTTAATTAACTGTCTTACCACGGCTAGATGCCTGACCCAGGCCCTCCTTCATCGTGATTTTGGTCTAAAAGTCACCCTCCCTGACGATCGCCTCTGTCCTCCGGTAAGCGTGCTCTCTTGTTTGGACCGTGTCAAAATGTGGACTCTGAAAAGGTGCCCAATAGGTTAACAACTCTGGTTCTAGCTCTAGAACACTCGTCTTACTACACTCGTAAAGGTTGAACTACATCCTCTGGATACAAGACATCTTGCTTGCTCAACCTGGTCCTTCTCAACCAACTGTCGTTCGCGGGATCGATATGTGAGCGCGTGCAGGGCTTCCCCTCGGATAGCTTCATTAACCATACTCAAGCGGAACAGGCGCATCCTCCATATATCCGCTGCTAGGATGCAAACTCGATCCGTCCTGGACTTTCTTGGCTACAGGTGAGCTGGAGATAACCCCCATGTGGTTATAGTCGCTGACAGAATGCCACCCTAGAACTAGACGAACGGTCACTTCAGTACGCCCAGGCCAATGTTTCGCAAAATCAACTGGACCATAGGATTCGTTTAGTACAAGCCAAGGCAGACGACACGATTCTTCCGTTAGATGCCTGCGTTGATGAACAGTACGTTACTTCCTTGCTAAACGGCACTCGCCTCACGAGTTTGTCCTCCCAGATTCGATTTCACTATGTGTAATCCTCCATTCTACAGTAGTATGGAGGAAGTAGAGCGTTCCGCCGGCGGAAAGGCGCTTCAACCAAACGCGGTTAGTTCGTGGATACATCCAGTAAGGCCTCTGTTTTTGAGTTTTTAGGTTTGTACAGGTGCCCCGGTCGAAATGATAACCTGCGGCGGAGAGGTCGGGTTTGTCATGCGAATGGTCAGAGAAAGTGCTCAAGCCAAAATGTGGTGTCGGTAAGCTTCTTTGACCTCTACATTACTGAGCTCAGTGTGATCTGTAGCTGGTACACGTCTATGCTTGGCATGATGGCTTCTCTAACCCAAGTCGTCGGTGTTCTAAAAGAATTAGATGTCAGTACCGGAGCGTTATCTACTGCTTCGTTGCATCCTAACAGCTGATTAGATTACCAACTACGCCATAACAGAATTTGTGCAAGGCCAGACTCGGAGATGGGCTATCGGCTGGTCCTTCACCAAGGAGAGACTCCCAGACGTACGTACCAAGTCTATCTTAATCTTATTCCTCCTCGGAGTAACCGCCCCTCTTTTCCTAGTCGATTTCACGTATACCAAATCCGGCCCTTCGCAGTCTAATGCCCATGCACAATACAGTACGCCAGCCTATACCCGCGGCGGTGAACATTTCGGCGATTCTGGCGACCATTGAGTGTATAGAGATCTTGCGCAACGATGGCTTGACTTTGATCAAGGCAAAAGGGGATACTTGGTCAAGAAGTGCTCGACGGAACCGGAAGCGTCGAGAGGCACAGGCCGAGGAAGGTGAAGTCGCACTAGTTTGTACTCTCACGGTGGAACGCGACGAGGAGATTGTGTATCAGTGGGTACACGGCGAAGACCGCGGTCTGTTCGATAGCTTCTGCAGCCATGTCAGTCGGAAAGCCCTGGCTCGATAGTGATGGCGATGCGGAATGCGTATTGGTCTGTTTTGTGTGGCGCTCTTCTGCGGGAACCGGCTCACGAAGTATACGGTTTACGATGTGGTGAAACATCATAGAAAGTGGTTTTGTGTGCATGCAAGAGTGCTTCTAGGCATTAAACCCGCGTATGATAGTCAGCGAAGGTGTGGACATGTTTGCTTGAGCCCTCTCAAGAAGTAAGTATGTATCATAAGAGAGAAATCGTGTTCTAGCAGCTGGATATTACACAACGCCATCTTGATATTTCTCCAATAAGATGGGCCTTGACGCCACTTGAAAGTTGAATTGAAAGCGGGAATGCGTAATGTTAGATTCGGCAAGTGATGCCAAATAGGCGGAAGACACATCTCCATCTGATTCTGAATCATGTTTGTCTGACGACCACCTTTACGACCTCCCGCCCTTCCTTCATACTGACCACGTCTACGTCTCTGATATACTACTGAAAATTGCTGCGCACCATGTCGACATTCACGGAGTCGGAGCCTCGGGACCGCGATGACCTTGCGTCCTACTTTGAGCGCAGCGCCTATATTGTTCACTCATACGCTGACCGGTAAGTTTTCTCGTTATATCTCCGAGAAGCCATTCACCAAATGCTGCAGGCTGGAACATGGTTACGCACGCCCTGCTATAAAGACAGCAAAAGAATTGTTTCAAGAACATCCTATACCATTTGTCTGTCCTTCAAACAACCTTCTCCATCCATGTTTTGACATTCGTTTATGCAGGTTTTCTTTTGCTTCTTCTCTGTCCTTAGTATCTTCCCAATATTACTATTCCTGTGCGGACTCTGACTTTTTTGATGAATTGATGATCCTAACACACTTCAAGATTCGTTTCAGTCCTTGTAACGCTTTCGTTCATATTCTTCGCCCTAAGCTCGGCTCTTTTGGCTTCCGCCAGCTTTCTCTTCACGGCCTGTTCGTCTTCTCTATTCGCGCAGATATTGTCAAATATTGACGATCCATGCAGCATGTCTTCTCCTACTCGTGCTCTCCACCAACTTGTGCATCTCTATATTCCCCACTGTCGCTCTATTCTGGTCGTACACCGTTCTTCGCCTCATCTCTTTGACTCGCGCTGGCGGACGTGCCGGTGCGGCTCAGTGGGTTGATGAAACGAAAACCTTCGTCGGCAGCGGCCTGGGCTTCAAAGCCACACTAAAAACCGAGGAAGCTACCAATGCTTCCCCTCGCTCCGAAGGGTCCATTATATTGGTTGACGACCATGTAAATGTAAAGCAGGAGCCATCACAAGACCCAGAGAACGGCGTGAAAGTCGAGGACTGACTGAGAATCTACTGTGACATTCACCTGTACCAAAACAGAACTATAATTTCAAGGTCTGCCTTCCTCCCGAATGCACAACCAATTTAATTTCGTTCCATCCAACGCAGGACTGTCTATATATACGCCACGACGTCAGCTTTGTTGCCCTGCTGTCCGTTACAGTGGCTAGTCGAAAAGGACAGGTCTCATGAACTGCTCTACGTTCTCGCTTCTTCTGTGTCATGGCTCGGTAGATACATTGCCTCTGCGATGCGAATGACCATTATGAAATGAACCAGCGATCAGCCAGAGTATATCCTCCATCAGCCTCACTGCGTTGATACATCATCTGTTTTCATAACATGCCGACGTTGCACCGTGAATAGCGCAATCGACTACTTGTCCGAGGAAAAGGCATATGCTCGGGATGCCAACAGGTCTTATAATTAAGACAATAGAACGTCTCCCAGATCAGCTATTGGCGCTATACGACATGGGCCGAGCAACATTATTGTCTCTTTCCCTGTTTGCTTTGGTATCTGGAGTCCTCTCCCAGTCAGCACCGGCTTACGGCCAGGTATGTAATTGCAACTCGGAGCTCCTACGCGGTACTCAACGTTGCAGTGTGGGGGAACGGGGTGGACCGGTGCTACGACATGCGTGTCCGGATATACGTGCACGTACTCAAACGAATGGTACTCGCAGTGTCTTCCCGGAGCAGCCACGGCCGCGCCCACGAGCAGCACCGCGCAGCAGAGTGGCACGGCTACTACAACCGCATCTGGAGGCTCGACGACGCTTCAACCCGGGTACTCCTTCATCCGCGCTGTGGTGCGTTTGTGAAGCTTTCGTGTATTGTATTCTTCATGCTTACCACACGCATGATTGACAGGAAGATCCCAATTTCCACAAATACCTTCGGTCAGAAGTTAAGTTCACCGCCTCGACCGCCGTCCTCGGGGACCCTAGTGATGCTGCTCAGTTCCAGATCACTGGGGGCCAGCTTATTCAGAACGCGAATGGAACGCCACTTTACGCGGTCGTCGAGACTCCTGCGAATTCTACCGTGAAAAAACTTGGAGTGTCTTGGTCAGCGTCGCCTGCCACATCTGGCACTTTCGTGTTTAGCGGAGACACCGTAGAATGGAGTTCTCCGAATATCACTCGACCTCAGAATAACGTTCGTGTATTCGCTCTCATTTTCTCGTATTCAGCTAACGTCTAACCTTGAAGGCATGGCTCGTATGCCCGGACGCCGCTGGAAACCTCGACCTGTATGTCAATTTGGGTGCCTATGCATACCAAACGCCAGCAGGATGCGCGGATGAGACGATCCACGCATATACCGGATCTACAGCTACGGCGTAGACGGGTACGTCGACAAACTCCGGTGTTAGGAAGCCCGTTGCTGATCAGTTCACAGGACGAAGTCTTCGTGATTTAACCTTTTAACCTTTCTATATTGTTCATTACGCCATGCTTCGTTTCGACGTCCAAGTAATGCTGCCGAAAGAGTCTCGTTGCTGAATGAGTTGTTACAAAATTGATCATGGTTACAAGCTCTTGTGAAGGGGGCCTGTGTATGGAAAGTTCTCACGCCAGTGCTTTGCGATCTCGTCCCGTCGAGCGACCCACACGTCCGGCTTCTGAGAGATGTATTCCATGAACCTGAGGGAGACGTGCGTGAGGGACCATCAGCATCATTTGTGGGGACGTGTGCTCACTTTTGAAGGCAGCGGAATCGACCGGGTCTGCCGATAATGCGATTGTGAAGTCTTGACATCCGTTAGCGCCAGGGGGAGACAATTGGAATAGCATCATCAACATACCCGATGGTCATCATCTTGGGATGACCCTCGACGCCTTCTTGATAAAGATAATCGAATGTCTCTTTCATATGCCACAAGAAGTCATCGGATGATGACCAGCCCGAGCCCTTGCACAGGAAGCGGTGGTCGTTGCAGTCTAAACTATATGGGACGATCAAAAGCCCCTCGTCCTTGATACCCTCGGACGCCAGCGGGCTCTCGACCCAGAACTAAACGCGTTGGGTTAGAATGGCACGCCCGGTGGAAAGATGGCAGGACAACACGGACCGGCAGATCGTCCGCATAGCTGTCGGAGCTATAGAGCAGGGGCAGGCCGCGTTTGTGGTGCTCGCGCGCGATGATTCTGGCGCTCTGGTTGCTTCCTCGGCCCAAGTACCACCCGGCAGGTACATTCTTGTCGCCTGTCAAACTCTGCAGGCGGTCGATGCCTTCGGCGACGTGTGCGGCCTCTTCTTCAGGCGTCGCGTCAAAGTAGGAGCGCCAGCGGTTGCCGTGGCAGGCTATCTCGTGGCCGAGCTCAGGCAGCAGTTTCCCGTATTGAGGTGCGAGCTCGATGGCCCGAGCGACTGCGTACGTTGTGAATTTGTAGCCGTGTTTATCGAACAGGCGGAGGATTCGAGGAAGTCCTTGGCGGACGCCGTATTCAAACTAGCAGTCCATGGTCAGAACGGTCCTCTTTGCGACGGAGGAAGAGACACGCTTACCATTGTCTCCAGTTGCTGGTCGCGTCTCCCTTTGAAGGGTTCCTTGTGAAAGGCCTCGTGCAGATAGCTTTCCGAGTACTCGTCGCCATTGGCAACGGTGCTTTCTCCTCCTCTGCTCAAGGATCAGTGGACGTCGAAGCGACGGGAACGTGCTTACTCTTCGAAATTAATGACGAAGCTGACAGCGATCTTGGCGCCGTTGGGCCAGCAATCTTTGGGAGTGTCCCATCCGTATCCCACGAAATCGCGGTCAGGAAGAAAAGGAGGGCAGTCCAAGGTAGAAGGCATGAGAAATGAGGGGGAAGCGGAGACGTTGGATTTCCGTAGGCATTACTACCATCTCATAACGGGATCCAGGAGGGGAGTGAGGTCCTATCGTCGCGGAGCGCCGGCAGAGTACGAGGCAGGCTTCTTTTTGAGCCGGCAGGCATCGCTCATGCCTGGCGTCCGCTGAAGGCTGATTTCCAAAGCCTTTAACAGCTTTAACTCTTCCGAGATGGATCTCATTACAGATTTGAGAACGGTACCCATCTCGCTCCTTGATTATCTACTCCGTCTTGCCCCCTACTCCACCTACTCTTTCTGAGTACTCAACATGCCTCTCGACCGCCATGCAGAATATCTCCCCGACCGACCCATGGTTGGCTATGGAATGGAGCAGCCTGACCCGCAGTGGCCAAATGGCGCGAAAATTGCGATTTCTTTCGTACGTGTTGGCCGACTAGCCCAATCCCGAGGTTGACGATTCTCAGGTCATCAACTGGGAGGAAGGCGGCGAGCGCAATATTCTAGAAGGAGACAGTGGTTCCGGTTCGCTTCCTCATCGTCGTCGGAACTCCGTACTGACACTTCCCCTTCCTATAGAAACATTCATCATTGAACACCTCTCCAAGCCCTCAGTCATCGGCGGACGCGACCATATGACAGAGTCCCAGTTCGAATACGGTCCTCGCGCCGGCCTCCCCCGCCTGATGCGTCTATTCAAGAAGTAAGTACTTTTGACACGCTCTATTATAATCCGGCACACGCTCACATCAACTTGGAAGATACAACATGACATGCACGATGTACACAGTCGCGGCAGCCTTGGAACGCGCGCCCTACCTCGGGCCAATGCTCGTCGAGCAAGGCTTCGAGATTGCCTGCCACGGCAACCGCTGGATTAACTTCATGGACGTCTCCCCCGCGGAGGAGGAGAAACACATGCATCAGGCTATTGATCGGCTGCAGAAATACACTGGCGACACGTCCGTTCCCAGAGGATGGATGATTGGGCGCCGAAGCAACGCGAGCCAGAGGTTGTATTGCCGCGCGGCGAAGGAAAGAGGTTTGGAGTTTCTGTATAGCTCTGATAGCTATGGGGACGATCTTCCTGTACGTCTCAAGCAGAGAGTACGGTCGTTACTCGCGTCGACTCACGCCTTGATAGTACTGGCTCGAGAGTCCGCTCGCATCAGAAGGTGAACCCGATGAGGGAATGCTAATTATTCCGTACACCCTGTGAGTGCATTCTGTCCGTCTACATTCATTCCCCGATCTGATTTCGTTCTAGCGACTGCAATGATTTTCGTTTTGTAGTCGCGGGGTCTGGATGGTCCTCTGGCGAAGACTTCTATAAACACCTCGCAAGTCTAATTCAGTCGTACGTTAGCCCCGCAGTAACTTACGCTATCAATGTCTCTAGGTCGATACGTTCGATGTTTTGTATGAAGAAGGCCTACTCGGTCAAGCGAAGATGATGTCAGTCGGGCTGCATAACCGATGCGTGGGTCGCCCAGGCCGGTTGGCAGCCGTGGAGAAGTTCATGCAGTATATTTCTACTAAGGAGGGCGTATGGGTGGCCAGACGGGACGAAATTGCGCGTCATTGGCGAGAGAAGTTTCCATACGACCCCAGCAAAGCGCAGGCGAAGGTCGTAGTCCAATAAGGCTAGCGTATTCTATCGCCGTGGAATACGTGTTAGATAAAGAAGAATTGTATTCACTTTATTGTTGCAAGAGCGTAAACGAAACTGCCTGCCGTTGAACATTGAATCATTGTTTGACCCTTGCTGAATATCCCGTGTTCGCAGGCGCCGAGAGCTACTCCGGGAAACATTGATAAGATTACAGTTCTTGTGGAAAGCGAATATGACGTTCTGTACTATTATGTAGAGACAGAGAAAGTCTAAGAGAGATCATACAGTTCATCCTTCCTCTTCCCATCGGAAGATAAGCTCGAGTCGTCAAATACCGCTACCGCACGCTTCTCTTCCTGATCCTGTAAGTCTGCTAATGCTTCGAAAGGCTCGTCTATCTTCATGTCTCCCTTGATCGGCCACACAACGTAGGAAGCGAGGTACATCAACGCCGCGATGATATACGTTAGTAGGAACCTATACATACGGAATGATGAGAAACGGAGATCTCGGGAATAACGAACGTTGTGCAAAAGCTTACGAGAACGTGTTCATATGTTGCGCTGCTGCGGATATATGTACTCCATTGGGCGCTATACTGGCTGCAAACCTGGGGAAAATCATCTAAGAAAACTGACGCCGCGAGGTTTCAGTGAATAATCTTACCCAGGCATGCATGGTGTCAGTGCGAGAACCGTGACAACCGGTGCACGAATATTCCATCCCTGGACGCCACAAATATGTTCAGACATGTTCGGAGCGCACTAGAGCTAACCGAAAAAGTACCTTGGTATACCAGTATCGGCCATTATGTGATCCCGTGTAGAGATCCTTGATAATAAGATTTCCTCGTTGTACGAAGCTGTGTAGAATCCGTAAGATAGCTGACAAGCAAAATTGCTGAAAAGACACTCACAAATAATCTACCAAAAGAATGGCCGCGCCTGGAGCAAGCCAATAGCCATATCCACTAAGGATGAGCGATGAATACCTTGAAGAAAACTGCACTTCATCTGACTCACGATAAGAATGCCAAAAATGTCGTTCCATCCTTGAGAATCTTCCAAGGAACAATGGCCATGCCCAGAAGACAGCAGATAAACTGGCCCCTTCGGATGGTCATGTACTTGGGAAACATAGCCGTAACATCGCTTCCAAAGGGCAGACACTGCAACCGTAGATTAGGACACGCTGCAGGGCAGTCAAGAGAGACGAACATTGGTAGCGAGATTGACCGCAATCAAAGCGAGGGCCATGCTGGCTGCGGCCATGAAAATACCGAAACGGGCACCTGAGTTGTGGGGATATTGGTCTAGCATCAGTTGACACACATCCCAGAGATTCCAAGCCGCCTTTCCATAGAGTTCCTCACTAGCCGAGGCGACTAGAATTCCGTAGAGGCCCGGGAGTGCAGATGCGATAGGGAAAACGAAGACCTGGCCGTAGAACTACATTGAAGCGTGAGACGAGCTTTCCGGTTGGTTCTTATCGACTAACCTGATCTTGTGGACTCCTCGCGTACCTGGCTATGTCGGCCTGGTTCACGGTCAAAGAGGACAATGTTCCAAAGCCACTATTGAAAGCCTGCATGAATAACCAACCTCTTTCGGTCGAGGACAGCTTCGAATTGGCTTGAGAAGGGAAGCTTGCTCCACCGTTCTTCTTCATCCACCAGATCAGGACGCCATTCATAGCTACGAACTGTGAATGTACGTCAACGGGGATCCGAAAGACTACATGAAAAATACTTCACCACAATGACTGATTTGACCAGGTAGAAATACTTAAGATCCCGAGGATGTATAACTGTGAGGCATTGAACTGCGGCCCCGATTGTAAGTTGGATGAACGCTGATCACGGAGAGAACTCACAGATGAACCAAGCAATGAGGACTAGATATGATGTTTTGAGCGATGAATAGCGTGAAAAAAAAAGGATTCGACATACAACATGCAAGTTGGCGAGTTGTTAAGCCCGCTGACTCGGGTAGAGTATTCTGGACATTTGCCCAAGAAGGCCATATGCATTGGAGGCATACATCGACAAGACGGCCTGCGATAATAAGGTTTAGAGGATAATCGGCGAACTCGGAGGCTGCATACCGGCATAACTAGATGTTCTGTTAGAAGAAGAGTGCTCACTGAAGGGAGGCTTACAAGGTATTAGTGCCGTTCCAAATGACCTAAATGAAGGAGGAGTTAACTCTGTTTCGCGATCAGTTGTGGTAGCCATACACAAACGATAGCTCTATAACCTTCGTTAGCGGTCGAAAAGTGTCTCCAATATAACTAACCTCATTGTCACGGCCATGTAGCTTCCCCACATTCCCCACGACGAACGAGCGCAGACAGGAAATCCGATATGGTAACGGGCCGCCATTCTTCCGTTAGCCACCACCATGAAGGTCTACAAGACGTTGAGCGACAGGAGAAGTGTATGATTACCGACTGACGCCGATAATATGAGCGACATTTAACGCCAGCCAGGCTTGCCACCACTTGAGTCCCGAGGCGACGGTCTATAGCTCATTGGTCAGCGAGGTCGTCGTAGGGTTAGGGGTTGTCATACCGCAGAGCCTGCAGTCCATGCCGAAGCGTTCATGGCATGGGCCATCCAGAATGCAGCGAATACCCATGCGGACCATTTGCGTTCTTCTGGAGGCGTTGGATCAAGACTTTTGACGAATTAGGCCCTCGTCCGCGTCGAATGCGAATTCAACTCACTCGTGGTTGCTCCACTAAGCACAGCGAAGACTGGTGAGTGACCAGACGAGAAAAGAGAACTGAAACACACTTGGTGACCTGTCGTGTTGCAGTGAATGATGAGAACCCGCGGCGTCGACGACGAACATAGATCGCACCTTCTGACACGAATCTGTCCTGGGGAACCTGGACAGCACGCTTGAGTTTGAACCAGAATGTAGTCGACATATGAGCATAAGTGGTAGCTGGGGAGGGAACGCGACACTTTGAGGGGGTATTTATGTTAACGCATGTCCTGTCGCGGTAATAGTGAGCCACAAAGAATCTGCAGATCTTGCATCACTTCACCGTGAGAAAGGGCCGGAAGCAAATGCTAAATAGTAAACATTGCTATCTCTGCCGCCTATTGCCTTTAGGCAATAACCAACTTTAACACGGCAAGCCAATGGCGTGTATTCTACTTCAAGCTCTTATCTCACAGCTTCATCAATTGCTCACTAGAGCTCTCCGTTACTCGTAGATTTGGCCTAGTGCTCGGCTTACAGACGGCGCCATCATGTCCAACTTGATGCCAGAATCACAGACTTCCACTCATGTTGGAGCTCAAGAAGTCACCATAACAGACCAGTCGTCACGTCTTCCTCTCCGAAAGGTCCTGACGATATTCGCGGTACTTCAGCTCATCATATTCCTGTCCTTCATGGACCAAACGTGAGCGATTGACATCTCACGCGCCAATCTGCCCTCTGCTTATGGTCGTGCTCTCCGATCTAGGTCCGTCAGTACTGTGTTACCGCAAATCAGCGAGGAGTTGGGTTCCGCGGATAGGTGACGTGTAGATGTCCATTTGTCTCTAGATTCTTTACTAACCTTGTCGTCAGGATCGGATGGGTTGGAACTGCATTCTTGATCGCGACATGTTCAAGTCAAATGGTCTTGGCTCGATTCTCGGATATATTTGGTGTTAGTACAAACCCTTTCAAGCCTCCGTCGTGACATACCATTCTGCGACTGACGTGCGGCGCGTCCGGAAGGCCCGATACACATCTCTCGGGCGTGTCCGTCCTGCCAGAGTTAATTCGGAAATGTTGACAACTATCTTAGAGAAAAATAATGCTCACGGTGGTCATCGTGATCTTCATGTTCGGCAACATCCTGTGTGGTTTCGCGCAGAATGCCATCTGGCTCGTACGTGCGTTCCGAGGATCTATACGCTCGCTGATTTCCAAAGTTTGCTGCGCGTGGTGTATCTGGGGTAGGCGCTGGGGGTCTCAATTCACTCGCTATGATTATAGTCTGTACGTTACAATATGCTGATGCATGACCAAATCCCTAACGACTTTGTCTGCAGCCGACATCGTGTCTTTGAAGGAAAGAGGTCGGTTTCAAGGCCTGATCTCTATAGCTGTTGGTCTCGGAAACGGTTTGGTAAGATAAATACGAATTAAAACTTCATGTCAACTTCTTACCGCTCTCCTAGGGACCTTTGATTGGCGGCGCCTTGTCTACCATTTCGTGGCGATGGGCTTTCTGTAAGTATATTCTTTGACTCGGCTACGCGTTGTAAGTGTGTCTGCAGGGATATCGCCACCATTCCTATTCGTCTCTCTTGTCCCAATATGGATATTCCTTCCCCAGAAACCTCTTGCCGGAGACTTCATTGCTAAAGTTCAACAAATCGATTTCCTAGGTAGCATCCTGAGTATGGCAGGTGCTATTCTTCTACTGGTAAAGTTCTTCGGACAACTTCACCGAGTGGACGAGGCTAATATTGCTTTTAAGGTTCCAATTTCTGGTGGCGGCACTATCTACGCCTGGGTAAGTTAGTCTACACTCGTTAGATGATGACGGACTTAGACAACCTCCCAAGAACTCCGCGATTGTAATCGCCATGTTGACCCTCAGCCTCGTCATAATTAGTATGTTCCTTGCCGTCCAATGGGGCTTTGCCAAGATGCCACTCCTGCCCCTGCGCATATTCCGCTACAGAACTGTGGCGCTGGTCTTCGCCTCGTGTTTGTGTCAGGGATGGGTTCATTACGGTCAGATATTCTACCTCCCAGTACGCACGCTCTCCGCACTCAGCCGCTCATCCCTCACTGCCCGTAAAAGCTCTACTTTCAAGAGATTCTAGGGCACTCTAGCATCATGAGCGGTGTATTGCTCATCCCGATGGTTGCCCTACAGCCATTCTTATCCACAGCCTGCGGTCAGGTTCGTCGCCTCCGAAAATCCATCGTCCACCTGTTCAATCAGATTGTTACTTAGATTACCACCAGGACCGGCTACATCGTTCCGCTCCTACAAGCTGGATGCTCAATATGGCTCCTTGGTACTAACGCTCCGTGTCCGGCGTATTCCCCAGCTTACGTTGCGTTTGACAGCCGTGGGGTTGATGTATCGCTTCAGCGCAGATACCACCATGGGGTACCTCGTTCCTACGCTAGTTCTCGCTGGGATCGCGGTGGGGATGACCATGCAATCGAGTAAGTCCGCTGAATGCATCACAGGCACCCAATGTCTTAATTGCTCAAGCTCTTGTTACCGCGCAAGCCGGAGCACCCAGTCAAGACCGGGCTGTAGTCACAGGTGCACGGAACACGTCCCGTTCCTTGGGAGGCGCCATTGGTCTGGCAGGTGCGCGGCGTATTATTGTGGTGTGATGATGACATCGGGCGCTGAAAATCTCCATTGTCAATATTAATGTATTCTAGCGTGCGGCAACATTCGC
This sequence comes from Hymenopellis raphanipes, assembly GCA_003314085.1. Classification (NCBI taxonomy): domain Eukaryota; kingdom Fungi; phylum Basidiomycota; class Agaricomycetes; order Agaricales; family Physalacriaceae; genus Hymenopellis; species Hymenopellis raphanipes. Next base: position 24,377 of record QLPD01002310.1, read on the forward strand.
AATTCAATCGTACGAAAGCACTTGGCCACTATCAGCGGGCTGTCATCTGCGACGGCTGCACAGATCGTCACATCGGGCCTCGCCGCGCTCGATCCCGCCACGGACGCGCAGGTCCAAATGCAGGCGAAGGACGCTGTGATGGCCGGGATACACAAGTGAGCGATTCTATCTGATGATCACCGGTCTTCAACACACACACACTCTGTTTAACAGCGTGTTCTTGTCATTCATCCCGGTGACGGCACTCGCAATGTTGGCTACGTACTTCATTGAAGTAAGTGTCAGTTGATGATATCAGATTTTCTAAACACCGCTATCAGAACCGGCGTGTCTACGAAAAGAAACCGAAAGACAATCAGCCCTCGACAGACGGTGACACCAAACAAGCGACGGAGAATGACATGAAACCACTGGGCTCGGATGCTGCTAAACAAACGGGGAATGGCTCGAAAGATAATTCCGAACCCGTCTAAGAACGAGGCAAAGGGACAACATGGTGCTAACAATACCGAAATAAAATAACGAACAAACGTGAAAAGTTACACAACAAACTATACATGGGTATCACAGGCCTAGTGTACACAAAGAAGGAATCACAAAACATCGAAATCATCACTTAGCATCGACACATAACAATAGAAAGAAGCCACCTCAGAAAGCCCAACCATCACCGGCGTACTCCATCTGCGAGGAGTAATCGTCCTTGAAAAGCGTACCGAGCTCTTCGTGGTAATTGTTCCAGTTGGTCTGAGCACCATGTCCCCCTTCTGCACTAACATTGCCATTCGGAGGGTACGGATTTCCATGCGTTGGAGAGTGAGGGCTCGTTTGCGGAGGCATCCCTTCCGGGGTCAGGGGAGCACCATTCGGACTGCGATGTGTCGACGCCGCAGTCGCCAATGAATACAACATATCCGCTCCTTGAGGAATAGAAGTCGCATTGCTCGCCCTTCTCATACTCCGTCCTGGTGGCATCATGTCCTACAACGCCACCTTCAATCAACGCGGGAGACAAAGCGAACAGCTGAAAACGTACCTCGTCGCGGTCTTCGTGATCCCCATCAGCTTCGAGGTTCTCGCGGTACCTGTGGCGGTACATCCCCTCCTTGTCATCCATGTCCAGATCTTCCTCAGCGGTTGTTCCGAAGGTTTCAACTTGGCGATGCGCGTGCTCGTTCCGGGGCACAACGGAGACTGATAGAGACAGACCCTTGTGCCAGCGCTTAGCCATAGTCGGCCATACTACGGCTAACTCCACCAACAATTCCAGGGCGTCCAATATAGCACTTCCAGAGTACTCGGACAGCGCGGGGCAGACTGTATTGAAGACATTAGGTTTTGACTTGATGAACGAATAACAAGTACCCACGCCACGGCCAGCGCTTGAGATATGACAATACGGAGCCCGACATGAAAATAGCAAAGCCCTGTGGAGTGATTGAGAAATGATGAAGACCAAAGTCAATGTTACCCGTACCATCATAGGTGTCGAACCACGGGAAAATGGCATTGTCGGAACCCATGACTTGACAAGGTCAATAACCTTCAATGCATGTCCAAACATCTCGTGCACAAGATTTTCCCAATACATTGGAGGCGGGACGTCTGCCCTGAACCCACTCGTAGTCGATGTCTGCACATCGCGCGCCATCATCGGAAGGTATGACCGCCTGAGTACAATGTGCGACAAATGGAATATCAAGAAGATGCAGCGATACCCCAGATCCAGACTTTTACTTTGGTACGCGAGAAGATTGGTGGGCGACCAGACTTGTCTATTCGTAAGTGTTGCCTCCCAAGTCTGCAATTCGCTCGCCATCTCGACAAACTCGCTGTCGGGGCGCCATGGCGCCTTGGTTCCTGAAGCTGGTTTACCACGTTGAAGAGCGCCACGCGCGACGCGAGCCCATATGTCGGTGATCGTAACAAGATTTCCGTACAAGGAGCGGTCTCCAGCAGATGAGGTGTTGTCAATAATGCCACTACTCAGCTGAGGATCAATCTGCGCTGCAGGAAAGCGTGCCAACGGTGCGAGACGAGGACGCGCACGAGTACCCTCCATGACTGTAGCGGGTCCGTTATAGCCAAATGTGAAATGATCTTCGTCACAAGGAAGGGGGATAGTAACTTTGTCCAAATCGAAGGATATGGGACGGCCACAACCAGAGCTCAAGAGATTGTCGCTCACTGTATATTGATTTATGAAAAAGAGGACAACGAACTGCGCAATGGACTTACTAAAGATTACCCACCACGTTCGTCGTGATACCTCTGCGTTTATGATTTGTTCGACAGAAGCATCTGGGCGTAGACCGAATGATTCCTCTTGGGAAAGCCTCAGCACTGAGGCCACTATACAACAATGAAAGATGTTTCTAACACAGTCAAATATTAGACTTACTGCGTGCAGCAATCCCCAGAAAAACCCAACTACGATCTCGGTAGCCACTGCCCCAGTTCCAAATACTACACAGAAAGAAGGCTTGTGCCCTGTCGAGCGTCGGTGCTCCTAGAATTTCTTCTCCGACAAGAGTTTGAGCTCTTTTCGCGAACACCTGAGCGGCGTTTGCTGGGGTCTCGTAACGTTGGACCAAGGTGGGCGTAAATCGCGCAGATATGGATAACATGGACAGCAATAGGAAAGTGCTGAGAGACTGTGGTGATGTTTGCAGCTGGTGCATGAATGTTGGTTTGTGGAGGAAGCCAAGCTGAAAGTAAGTGGTGAAGAACCATTCACAAGCTTCGACCAGTTCCTCCTGCAAAGGTAGTCTAGAATACCGTAAGAGCATGTTGGGAACAGAGGTGGGAACGTACAAATCATCATTTCCAGAAAGTGGACGGGCACAACTGTCGCATATAGATGGGCCTAGTGGTCTGTGCGCAGGTGAGTGATTTGATGGCTGGCGTAAAGCTGAAGCTCACTGAGGCGATCCTGACTGCTTAATAGACCTGAAAGGGCATTTAGTTGGAAGACGTTGGTGACTGTTTTGAGACACACTGATCGACCTCTTTTGGGCGCGACTGCCTTTTCCTATTTTGAGGGGGACGCGGCTGTGATGGCAGCTTAGCACGCTAGCAGAGAATGTAATTCGCCTTGCTCGGCGGTCACTCACGGCACGGTCAATCGCACTCATGCCGCGGGGCAAAAATTGGCACTCATTGGGAACGCCTGCTTCGATGCAGCCCCTGCAGAGCCCCTTCTCCTCATCCTTGACGCATTTTGCGCGCAGACGACGACATCGGCGGCAGGCGACGCTAGATCGCTTCTGTTTGGGTGGAGGTACTAGCAGCTCATGGCCGGGGGACACAGAGGCTATTTCATGGTCTGGGTCAAGCATTCTCCCTTCGTCGAGAGGCAGGCAGCACCGGCACTTTTGTGCGGCAGTTTCCTGAATATTTCTCGGCACTTGTGCGACAACAGCAGGGACGATTGTACTCACAGTAACCCTTCTCACCGTCGTAGTACGCCCGTCAGAGGTCCAAAGCCAGCTCGAAATCGAAAAAAACGCAGACCTGTCGTCGCTCACGGGTGATAAGATAGCAACCACCCTCTTTTAGTAACTCTCCTTCGCAACTTGCCGAAATATGTTTCCTCCCTCGGCCATTCGTCCCGACCGTACTCTCCTTGACTGGTTCAACACATTTCGTCTTCTAGACCCACAGTATGATGATAGCATCCGGTGATAATGACTGCTTGCATCCCCGGAATCTAATCCTGTCAAAACGCAGTAAAATTTCCCTAAATTCCCTGACACCCAAGCGGCAGGCATCTTGAGCGGTATCAAGTTTATCTTTCATCTTTCAAGTAAGTATTCGGCGACTCACCTTGTTCTCTTTCTTCTCCTGCCTTTTTAACCATGTCCCCAACTTTAGAAGATCTCGCACATGTCGAGCGGCGTCTCAATCTCAAGATCAAGCCGGACCAAGTTGACGATTATCTTCAGCTTATCACCGCAACCGACAATGCTGCAAAGGCAGTAATGGAGATGCCAGGTAGGTTTTACTGTTCCATCACATCACATTAACGTCAATCATCGGAATTCATCTCCTTCAATAGATTACACACCTGTCGTGGACTATGAACGCTTTCCTCGCACCAACATCCATGTCCCAAAGGACGAGGACAACGAGCGAAGAGGTTGGGCCTGTAAAGCTACCGTGCAAGGTGCTCCAGAGGGCATCCTAAAAGGAAAGACAGTCTGCTTGAAGGACAATATCTGCCTGGCCGGTGTTCCGTGTCAGTTTGGTACTGCCGTAGTGACAGACTTCGTTCGTACGTCTTCTGATATCCTCCATTGAGCTAGAACTCTATACGCGCTTGCAGCTGATATTGACGCCACCGTCGCTACGCGCGTGCTGGAGCATGGTGGAACTATCGTTGGGAAGGCGACGTGTGAGGCAAGCGCTCAAGGCATGATCCACTAGATCTTCTTCTCATAGTCGTCTTAGAATATGTCTCACGGTGCGGCTTCCTTCACAGCACCCAATGGACCTGTACAGAACCCTTATGCTCATGGCTTCTCTACTGGTGGTTCTTCATCCGGATGTGGAACTCTTATTGGCAGCGGGGAAGTCGATATGGGCATGGGCGGTGACCAAGGTGGAAGTGTTCGCATTGTGCGTATGATCTAATTTCATGCATAACAGTACCCGGAAATCTCATTTAACACCAGCCGGCTGCGTTTTGCGGATTGGTTGGCCTCAAAGCTACATTTGGACTCATTCCTTACACCGGAATCATGTCCTCGGAACGCTCTCTAGACCACACAGGTACTCTCTGAATGCTGCTAAAAGTACATAGTCATACTAAAATCTACTATAGGTCCACTGGCACTTACCGTCAAAGACACTGCCCTCCTACTTCAAGCCGTAGCTGGATACGATGATCTCGACGATCGCCAACTTGGCGCTCCCTACCCCTCCGCTGTTCCCGATTACATTGCTCTTCTCCCGAGCCCCAGCGAGCCCAAACCCCTCAAAGGAATGAAAATCGGTATCCTCAAAGAAGGTTTCGCAACGAAGTACATCGCGCCAGACGTCAAAGCCATCGTCGAGTCCGCTATCGCCAGGTTTTCAGAGCTCGGCGCAGAGGTGAAAGAAGTATCCATACCCATCCACGCGCAAGGCGGGAGCCTGATGCACATTCTCAACAAGATGGGAAGTCATCAGGCACGGCAAGGAAGGTCGTGTGCGTATCGAGGGGTGTATGTGAACGACTTCTTCGAGAAGTTGATGCCTTGGGACCAGCACAAGTGGGATACGGTGCATTCGTTTGTGCAAGGTACTTCTGTAAGCGGGTGGGTGTCTCTTCCTTCCACAATTAATAGCGCGTTTCTTAATTGCGGTTCAGAGAATATGCGTTTACACACTACCCAACTGTCTATGGACGCGCTGTAAATATCGTTCGCAAGGCGAAGCATGACTACGATGCCGCCCTCTCAGATGTAGACGTGCTCGTCATGCCAACCGTTCCCACTACCGCGCGGCGCCACGCTGCACCGGATGCTGGTCCTCTCGAATGTACTAAGAAAACCGGTACGCAACCTCCCCCTATTGAAGAGAACCTTACATTAACGCTTAGATAGCTGGCCTCGTCGACAACACGTCCTTGATCAACGGTATCGGCCATCCAGCGCTGACTTTCCCAGTCGGCTTTGGTGCACCTGATAAGGACGATATTTTATCTCCAGAAGACGAGAACATCAAGCTTCCGGTTGGCATGCAAATCGTCGGCAAGTGGTGGGACGAAGCGACGTGCCTGAAGGTCGCAGCTGCTTGGGAGAACACATGGGATTGGAAGACGGGCCAGAGGAAGAACTAGACTCTCCCGAGATTGAAGACAAGAAGTAGAAGGAAGATGTTGGCTCATATGCGACGCGAATACTTAATCGATTATTCGCACATGTTCCATAATCTCTATGCAATAGATTTCATACAAGCAAAAAGTCGACTTCGTCGAGACCTGCAGCGGTATCTGTCAGTCCGACTCTACTGGATCTAACGGCACTAGAGGTTGAGAGCGCGCGAGTTTAATAAGGTGCCTAGGCGCGGCGGTCTGTTGTCTCGGTTTTTTTTTGGTGGCGCACACCGCCAACATCGGGTCTGGACTGTGAGGGGAACAATATTTTAGATGACATCTATATATATTGACCAACATGTCTATGCTACAAGATCATAATGCGAGATAAAATGATAGAAATACAGTGTCGTAACATAACTTGAACTCGACAGCAAATGGAAAACAAAAAATGATTCATAGACAATTGGCTGGCCTTACGCCACGACCCTAATCTTGCTCGCCGCGCTCGTTGATGCACCTCAGCTTATTCACATGGGGATCAACGACGCCAAGGTGCGTCACCGCTCTCACTCGCGGTGGCGCACCGGGCAGAGGAGGATGCCACCGACTTATCGGCGAAAGAGGATCATCGCTCGGATTGCGCACATGGCGCATCACAGCAGGAGAATTCACGTACTTGAAACACACACTCTCCTCATCCTCCGTATCCCACCCAGGATCGATCTGGAAAAAGACGGGTTCGCCGTTCCGGGCGCGCGCGCTCTCCCGCTCCTCCACTTCCTTTGATTTGAGCTCAGCTTCTTTCGCGGACAAAGCCTTCTTTGCGGCGAGGTCCTCGCACATTTGTTGCGCCCACAAAGGAAGCGGAGGAATCGGCACACGAACAAAGCCCGGTGGCACGTCGTCGGAATGCGAGCTTGGGTAAAACTCTTTGTCTTCGTGGGCCGTGGTTGGGACGTCGAGGGGTACAGGTCGCATTTTCCGGAGGAGGCGTGGTTTGCGCGTGGTTGGTGTGCTCCCAACGAGCGTATCACAGGACGCCAACGTGGTTGGAGACGGTAAGGGAGGGGAAGCCGGTCGACCGAGATAATCACCGAATGGGTCAGGCTCAAGTGGATACTCTGGCGCGCTGGGAGTGTCAGCTTCAGACGAAGGACTCGGCTGTCCTTTGGATTTCCTATCGATACGTTCAGAGTCGAAGATGCCACGGCGAATAATAAAGACTCACTTTGATCTGAAGAAACTCCTCAGCCTACTACCGCGCCCTTTCTTAGTTTTCTCAGTGGCAGGAGACTGTGAAGCTGGTTCTTCTTCGACATAGGTCACATCGGTTCCGAACGACCCTAACGAGGGGGCTGATTTGTGGGCTTGATAGAACGACATGCTTGCAGAGTAAGGAGAAGTCTGAAGGACTGATTAGAATAAACCGACACGAACAAAAGAAGCCCTACCGGTCTCTGGATTGGGTCCATGATCACCGAAGGAGGAGATGCGTTCATAGCTTCTGCATATCTTCCCTTGCTTTTGACGGAGGCAGAACGTAAAGGCGTATTTCGCACAGAGAACTCGTCCTGATAAACAGACCCTAGTGCGCTGCCACTCTGGAAGCTGTTACCCATGACAACGAACGAGCGATTTAACGCAGAGAGTGGCGTTGGTGGTGGTCGGACTGAGCGGATCGAAGCCGGCTTTGTCGACAACGGTGCGGGAGGAGAATTTGCCGGTACGCGGGAGCATAAAGCAGCCTCCATTGTGCACGACTTGAGGCTCTAGGACGAAACGTAGTGGAAAGAAGGAGCGCGACGACGAATCGAATGATGATTCGACTCAGGATCATCCAGAAATGAGCCAGGCGACGAGGGACGCTTGAAGTAAGTGGGGATAAGTCAGAGGCACAGGGTGGGTCAAGGTCTCTTTAAGTATGTGTACGATCACGACACAATGGCATTCGACCGAGTGGCGCACGTCCAAAAACCGACGACAATGGGCAGCCACAATGATCGAATGCTGCGGCCTTTGCTAGCAAATCGTGTATATTTACCATGCCATTATAGATCCCCTTTGGCCAGTCATGGTTTGCATTGTTCGGGCTGGGAAAGGGATAACATCCATTTCCGTCGAAAAACCGTCGGCAACCATCCCTGAGCCACCCCGTCAAACATTCGCGCGAACTTTTAAGACAACTGAGAGTTGACTATGGGTTCAAGTTCCGAAAGCCGGGGTCAAATTCGTTTCTATCCGCAGCAGCAAAAAGGTTAAAGAGCCTCGGAAGTTAAGTGGGCACGTCCTGATGTGCACCAGGAGCTGGAATGAGTGGACGTGACGTTTATCCGGGGAAGCACGTCAAACAGAACAGTGACGAGGAGAGTGTACCAAAACAACAAATGAAACTTGCAACGATTGTTTGGCGAGCTGGCAACGCGCGTGGGGGCGCATGCCCGTGGCTAATGATACGGTTGGGGGTCGACATGGCTTGGAGATCGTCGACGTTGAGAATTGCCGGAAGAGCAGAACGCGCAGTCTGCAAAGGAAATCAGGGCAGGCTGGGAGTAGATGAAAGAGAGAGAAAAGCCGGTCATTCAGGGGCATCACGATCAAACTCGAACTCAGACACGACAGAGACCCAGCGCCTTCTGCTTTAGTTAGGCTGGTCAGTCTGAAGATAATCGTTCTACATATAAAGGCTTTACTGATGTCAATTATGCATCGCGCGCGGGCACCGTTATTCAAAAGTCAGCCAAGAATAAGTAGCATTAAGGTGGTATATAACTGTACAGTACTTCTACATCGGTCATGAGCCATTGCAACTAGTTCCCTTCTCGAGAGTTCCGAAGACCCTCTTCAACTTCAGCGGCCTCTTCCTGTTTGCTCTCTACGACGGTTTGACCTCGCCGCCTGTACCATTGGAAGAGAATGAGAGTAAACACGCTGAGTGCGGTCCATGCAATCAGAACGCCGAAATGCAGTCCGAGCTCATTCTTCGTTCCGAAGAGGATGGTCCTCACCGCTCCAGAAACATTGTAGAAGGGGAATCCGTATCCATAGTGGTAGATGCGGGGAAGTACCTCCAGTGGCATGAAGGTTGTGGACACGTTAACAATAATCCATAAGATCATGAAGAACGGCATAAACCGGGGCGTAAGCAGCGTAATCATGGACTCGAGCGCGAGACCAAGAGAAAGCATGCCGGTGAAATTGAGCATCCAGAAGATGGGGAATCCTCCTCGTCCGAATCTGGGGAAATGATTAAGTAAGAAGAATCTGGATCGTAGAGAAGATGCTTACTTTCGACCGAAATCTACTTGGAAGGCACGACTCAAGGTAGAGTAGAAAAGACTGATCGTGAAGTAGAACAGAATTGTGCTGGCGAGTCGTACACGGATCAAGGAGGCGGTGGTAAGTCGTGGCTCAAGACCTGAGCTCAGTCGGGCGGCACCACCCACCAAGACAATGAAATAACAGAGCACCAAAAGATAAATCAAGCCCACGAACGTAATCGCAGATGCGACGGGAACATTGAATGGATGAATGTTAACGAGAGTCCACCCGATAGGCCTAACAAGAGCCTGTGGAGATGTGGTCACCAAATCTGACGATACGTGGGCGACAGCGAAGGAGTTCGCGATATTCATAAGAATCTGCGTAATGTAGGGACGAATGAGAGTGCGACTGGAAGAAATTCTTAGCTCATGAAAATTCATAGTACACATGCACTTACAAAGCATTCTCGTTTCGCGCTTCGTTCGCGAAAACCGTAACCGCCAGGGTCCCATTGTAAGTCGTGTCGGCATTCTCCAAAGCAGCAGAGGCGCCGCGATTAATCACGACTGCCACCCATGCTTTCTGCTCGGAGATCAGGTTAGATACCTCCGCGGCACTGCCAGCTGTGAATGTTCTCCATGCGACGGTCGCGCTGCGCGAAGTATCCGCCAAAAGGCCGGACGATACAGCAGAGCCGATCGACCCACCGTCCAAGTCGACAACCCCTAGCAACACTAAGCGTTAGTTAAATTGAAAATATACATCGAGTGTGGCGCCGTACATCCAACGAGTTTGTGATCAGGGACTTTCCATAGAGCGCCCCAATATATGGAGAATATAGCAAAGACCATGATGATCATAGAAATACATCCTCCAACAAGGGTCTTGATGTAGACCTTCCTTTGGGGCGCGAGGGAGGGGTGGAGAAAGTCAACTTGTGGAAGGGGAGGTGGGGGTGGGGCCGCGCCAGACACCTTCTCATTCGGACGAGTAGGTATGGTGGAAGACCGCGACAGCGGCGGGGAGCGCTTTTCGTCGCGTTCGTGAATGGAAACTGTGGCGGAGTCCGACATCATGGAAATAGTCGAAGACTGAGGAACAAGTAGACGATGGTTGCTGGAGAGGATACATTATGGTCGCCGGCTTTATATAGCGTCTCGGCTACTACGACTGATGATTAGTATCTTCACGAATGGGGTACAAGCAGATCTACCTTCCGAGTCGGAAATAACCCGTTCTCTGTTTTCTGGAACACGCACGACTTTTGCCCGGGTTTCTTGCGCTGCAGACGCAGCACAACTTGACATAATCAGTGTTCCATTTCACGTCGCTGCCGCTGTTAAAGAACGCGCAAATCGCGCTTGTGCGTTCATGAGAGAGAACCGGAGGTCAGTTTGGAGCAGTCCTCGGTAAATTCTCACGCTTACCTACCGTCTATCACTCATACGGAATCGTAAGCAGCACATGCTGCCTTTGCCCGAATTACCGTGTTCGCCTGTTGACAGGAGTAAGAGTGTCCATTGTTGACATTGAGGTAAATGCGTAAAGCCTGAAGCTGAAGGTTGACATTTTCTAGATCAGAACAAGATGATTCATTGTTGAAGGTTTATACTTCGTCAGCCATTGTAAATCCAATTCATCTCAGCAGGCGACGTCCCGCGAGCCTAGTAAATCCGCTGCAGATCCATAACCTACCTGGCCCTGCCAACGGTCGACACATGAGCGTTACGGTGCGTGCACGCGCGATGGTTGATGCTGTCGTAAAACGGCAGAACGCTATCCAAAGACTCATCATAGTTTATGATTCCACTGTCACTGAAGCAGCATCCTCTGAAGATCCGCTTAATCCTGACAGGCGTTGTAGGACTACCCAACTGCTAGAAGGCAGCGCTGACACCGGTCACTTTACTTACTCGGAGTTAATCAATGGGTTGCGGTTTGTCTCCCACAGATCTGCGTACTCGATCCTTCGACATCGACAAAAGCAGGTGCTCAAGACGGCCACCGCTGGTAGCAACATCCAGGACGCCTCGACTCCGGCGGTGGAATTACCCACACCCGTTTCGGGCGATAGAGCTGTCAGTGTCAAAGGTTTTCTCATTGCTTGCTCATCTCTTCCCGAATTCCCGAAGCGAGCCTACGTCGTCGTTACATATGACAGAAGTGTAGAGAACATTACTACTTCAGTCCGAGTCGGAGCCATCAAGCCTTTCAATACAAGTACGCGCTGCCTGTGGGGAAGTGCACGTCAATCACTGTAATTTTAAATCCTATAGATATCTTCATTCAGTACATTTATATCACACAATGTAATTCTAATCCTGTTAAAGTTGTAAGTTGTGGGACCTTGTGGGTGAGTGGATCCAGTGCTGGTCCGTGCGTGTGAAATTTGAATATCCGCCAAGTTACCATCATGTGACCATCATGCCACTTTTTCCCTTTGTTCTTCTTCTGTGCTTTGATTCCATATTCCCTGCGACGAAGATTCAACTGTAATGGCGGATGCTTTGAAAGGAAATCTATCTAATCGAGCGCATCCAGAGAAGGGAGTGCGTGCATGGATTCTACTCTGAAGGTTCCGCCTGGCATAACGACGTCGACATATGCTGTAACCAAACCTGTCATTTGGGCAGACTCTGACATACGCTTTCCTTATAAAGCTCTGGCGGTTACATTGATGACACCTTTCAAGTGGAGATCACCTAGCAATGACAGCTTTATCGTTGGCTTTCATCAGGCAAGCTGTGGACAGGACCAAGATGATGCGTACTCGTCGTCAATGCGCTCTCCTCCTTTTGACCTTGCGCTTTTTCAACGCTTTGTCTTTATTTTACAGAGAACATTCAACTCATTGTCTTTTACGACCATTGTCGCTTGTACCCAATCTTGCATGTTTTCTTTGATGGCTCGTGTCATTATATCCCCTTTCTAGCGTCTGAGGTGCTTGGACGTGACCAGCGCTCTGGCCTTTCCTTTTCAAGCATGGCGTATGTGGACGCCTTTGTCCGGGTTTCGTTTAAAACCTCTAAGACGAGGACGCCTCCATCAACACCATCATCACAGCTCAGCCTACAATGTCTCTCCCGCTTATCATCCCTCCAATTTCTCCTCGAAGGCGGCGATCAGGCACTTCGTCTTGTCCTATGTCGGGGCGGGCCCCTTCCATCCTCGACAAAACCGCACATACAATCGTTAGCTTCAAATTCAAAGGAAAGCATATGGCATTCTCGAAGACGGCTATACAAGATGTCGAGGTCCGTATTTCAATGCCACTTTACGCCCGTACAGAAGAATCACCAGTGATTAACAGAAAGCGGTTCAAACGATTGCCGAGTTTTGTAATTTCTCGTCTCGCGAGAAATTTCATTTGAGAACAGAGGAACTCATTGAGTTCTACCGCCAGAAAATCGATTTCTATTTGAATGATGGGGCCTTGTGGCGCCGCATATTGGAGCAATCCTCGACGATGGAAGTGATTCAAGACGAGCCTGAGAACCCGGGAAGAGGTACAGGATAATCTGTCTTCGCGCTTTCAATAATGATCTAACAATGTTTAGGCACAGTTCGCGCAGACAACTATCTGGCGATCGTTGATGGCGCCGCAGGTAGCAAGCAGATCCGTAGCGTGCACCTCGGCGTCTACTCCGTTTCCAATATCAAGCGAGATATCACTATCGTGTATGGACCACAAACTACTGTCGGCGACGTTCTGAAAGAGTACATTCGAATCTACGACAAGTCTTCAGAGCTCAACTTCAGGTGGATGGGAGGCGCTGACATCCTCAACCCGTCTTCGCGTTGGACTGTTTACGGGTTTGGAGACGGCGAGGTGCTACATGAGGTCCTTCCTTTGTAATCAACTTTTTTTGACGAGCATACCTATTATATACCCTTACCGCTGTCCCATTTACCGTTGACCATAAATTACGCCACACTGAGTACCGCCGGATATCAACGGTGGTCGCACCATCTGGCCATCACTCCACATACTCCGTCGAACTAAGTTGGATCGTCGTCTTTTAAGCGATGTCAGTTAATGTCAGTTCCTAGTCTAAATCCTCGCGAGTCGGTCTTATGTTCCGGATAATGCGGTGAGCCTGATTTCGCGATAGCCAACATACAACGGAATCCCGTGTTGAGATGCAGGAGCCTTGACACTGCCTAAACGGCCTAAACCCCGAGTGTCCAAATCCCCAGTTGTTTCCGGATATTCCGGAAATCGCAGACACGAGGTAAGTGTACATACAAGCGTGCATTGGAGTGAGTTGTACATACAACAGATACGTATTGCGTTCGTAAAGCTACGCCAGCGGCCGGCCAGGTAGAGATGGCATTTACAACAAGATGGGGAAAAAAATCAAAAAACGGGATATCTATATGATTTCCAGTCAGCGAGATGAAAAGGCCGATGAAGAGAACAAAAAAACGTACAAGAGGGGAAATCAGAAAACACGAACGCCCAAGACACCCATGCCCCATCCGTTGTTCGCGGACCTCCCCGCGTAGTAGTCTGATTGCTGCCATTCGACGGTGCGGACGGGGAACGCCGGCCCAGGGAGCTTGGCCCACTCTGCAGGATGGTACGGGTTCAGGGAGGCGGGCGCGCAGGAATCGCGCTCGTCCCAGCTGTCGAGGGGAGACGGGCTGCTCACGACGGTCCCATAATGGGCGGCAGCGAGGAGCACGAAACCACGCAGACTAGCGGGGACCCAGAACGTCGGGGACGGCGCGCGGCGGCGGCGTTTAGTGGGGGGCGGCGGAGGGGACGGTGTATTAGAGCTCGTGGTGGACGAAGCCGTGGTTGCCGTAGGTGAAGTGCGGAGGATGCACCGCTTGACATGCCGATTTAAGTTTGAGGCCACGCCAAAGCGGCGCCCACAGCAGTCGCATTGATAGGCTACAGGAGGGAGAAAAAAATGAGCATGTTTAACGGAATAAATAGTTAAATGACAAGAGTCCAGACCTTTTTCGCCCGTGTGCACGAGAAGATGCTTCTTCAGCGTGCTGGGGCGGTCAAAACGTTTGTGGCACATTGTACAGGCATGCTTGCGCTCGCGTTCGGGCAGGCCCTCCATGTCGACCAGTGAAAAGAAAGAGTTTACGTGTAGAGAGCACGTGTTATGTACAGTTAGCTCGTCGAGGTATCCAGACGAAGTGAGGTCTATATACAGAGGGTAAGTTGGTCGGAATTCCATGGAACCCTGATAGATATACCCTTTGCCTCGCCCCTCACCTCGTGCATGATCGTCGCCACGCCACATCACGAGATTACATACCACCTTTGCCCCAATAGAGAATTGCCCTCACTAGCACTTCGCGGGTAGATTCTATCATCGTCCGTTCACTCCCATGGCGCCATCGATGGCGACTCTCTGTTGCCACCGTCTGGACACTGAACGTTGGGGATGACATGAATTCGAACCCAGCTATTTCATTCCCTAGTTCCCTCGCCCCTTCACGAATGATAATAAGAATGAAACAGCATTGCAGCATGGAAGTGAACATGGAAAAAATGAGTCACACGCACGGTTATCTGATGCGGGGCCAGGCACACACTTGTCCCTTGGCCCGAGTGCGTCCGAGCGGTTTATCTCTGGATCAGGACGTCGACATCAGTGTCCCTCTCTCCTGACGATTATTCGCGTCCCGGAACGCGTCAATCCCGCGATTAGGTCTGCAGCCGCGAGCCGCGCGCGGAAAACATGATAATTGTCTCTTCACCTCGACCGGGCTCATAGCTATCGATGCGGCGTTTGAAGCAGTTTCTCATTGAATCAGCATCAGGACAACCGCCGGCTTCCCTTCTGAATGGGATAACCATGTCAACCAGCTCTTCCATATCGGCGGAGAGACTAGTTGAGAAGAGGTGAATACTTATTCCGTCTCCAAGAATACGGGTCTGAGAATATCAAGTTTGTGGCGGTGGCTCGACGAGAGAGGTCGCTCGATATGTCCAAATGCTTTCCGGACTTACGAGCGGAACGGACGGGTGGGGTAAACGCGGCTCAGTTGTCAACACATATCACCGAGTCACCGAGCTCACATGAGGGTGTCCGAAATCTTCACGGCATACTACATACTCAACACGGTCCAGATGTCGGGGATTGGGATTGTCGAAGACGTCAGGTTCAATCACAGCGGCACGACAGAGAAGAGTAAGTATATACATGCTCCATGAGACGCGTCTGTACGTTTGATATGTCGTAAAATAACAAAGCAGACCTGAGAATCCTTAAAACACGAGGTTCCGAAAGAGGAAGGACGTCCCCGCCAGAGGAAAAACGGCGGTCAAGTACAAAAAGTGGCCAGGGAGTCAGAAAAGACAAACGCGAGCTAAACGAGGTCAATCGACACAGAATCGCTCTAATACGCGACGCGACTCCACTGCCGGAACTGTCGATCGCCGGCAGTTCTGCTCATGCTGCGGTCTTCTACTTCTCTTCGCTTATAGCAAGGAACATTCTTGAGCAGTGCGTGGGTTCGCAGTGGATACTCCTCGCGTTTTTCATTCTTGCTCCGAGTTGTCCGTTTTTTTCGCACCCCTCTATAGAGACTTCTCCTCCTGGGGGACCCCATTCCTGTGAAGAGTAGTACTGTTTCCTTGGGAGCATGAAAATTGTGAGGGTCTAAGACCGCCGCACATGAATTCTTGACGGGCACGAGGAGCTAAGGCGAAGTAAACGGTGTCTCGAACATTATGTCTTCCGTTCCCGTTAGACAGGTACTAAAGATCCGAGGATGCGTTGGCGAACATGAAGAAGACTGCTGCGGTGGCGTGCGTGTGTTCTCGTCGCGGGCGTCCTCAGCGTCATCTCGGTGAGAAACAGTTGAGATGTAATGGAAAGGGTCATAGCGTAAGTAGCTAGCTCCTTGCTGTAGTGTGTGTGAATGTGCACTAGTTGCCGGGGCGAGAAGGCAACGAATGAAAAAAGGATTGATGATCATGTCATTCGAAGTCTTAGATGGGACCTGCACGCCTAGTCAATTTTTGTATACGAGTACGCAAACCGTTCTACGAGCGCTCTATGAGATAAGGTTCAAAGCAGATGTGCAAAGGATCTCACCAAGAAGATTGATACATAGCCGACGTAAGGAAGAAACCTTGGAGAAGGTCAGTAATTGACGGGATGACGAGGATTGCAAGTAATCGATAATCACCCTCGGACTGTTCCCACGACGTGCTTTCGCTCAAGCCAATGAACGCCGTTATAGAGCTCAAGATCATCAACGGGATTATTGTCGCCTTTGGTCAATATGAGTTGCTCAGGAGGTCTGCAAGCATCTCTCAGATGATAAGTCCGAGAGCACAGAAGACAAGAAAATTCACGAATTCTGCGTAATATCATGCGTCTCGATGATTCGATGTACGATTGGTACGTCTTGCCGCGAACCGACCTGATACACAATGATGTCTCCAGGCGGGTGCCGGTGCCATGCGAAGTTGGTTAAGAAGAGGATGTCGCCTCGATAGAAGGCTGGTTCCATTGATCCGCTATGCGCTCTGTTAGAATGGAAAGGACAACGATGAGGGGCATACCTGAGGACGACGACGAGTGGCGATTCGCAGTTTACGAGAAGGCTTAGAGCTTGATACATCAGGAAGGTCGATGCCACGGCGCCCGAGATACTCAACGCTTGGAGAAGGGCCTAATCCAATGGATCAGTCACTGACAGAGCAAGAATGATATTCCGGCTGACTTACGGCGCGCATCTTCACGCTGAAGAACATATTGAAGTAAAGAGATATCGCTAACGTTATGGCGTGTCCTCAGTTGATATAGATATTGAACACGTCGATGCCGTGCAGAGACGCGATCTTGGCGCGTGGCGCCACGTACGCCCAGATTGTAGTCCGTCGGTGTTAGAGGCATAACAATTGAGAGAGAATAGCCAGGTACCGATGCGTAGAGGGACCGAAAATCGTCTGTACCCCATTCGCTAAGCACCGATTTCTGAAAAGCAATCTGATTGAAGGTCGTTTCGGAAATCTTTTGATAGGGCAAGTGCGCTACTTGTTTAATGACCGAGAGGCAGTGTTCAATAGAACGCTGGCGAAATCTTACGTCTCGCGCAGGTCTCGCGTGATTATAAGTTTTGTTGTGGTTGTGTTTGAGAAAGACGTCCAGTAAGGTGAGCAGGTTCAAGGAGAGAACCCCAACACATCAATCGAGAGAAACAACCTGGAAACAACCCAAAGTAAAAGGGAGCGTGGGTGGGAGCTGGGTGGGAGACAAACTAAGGCCCCAGCTGAGAGAGCCTGAGACCGAGGGCACGAGAGAGAAAGCGAGGATGTGGTAAGAGGCAAAAGACCACGCACACGATCGCAGTTCCAATCCGGCACTTCCGACGACATCGACATTGAGAGAGGTTCCAAGGAGCAATTATTCAAACATACTGAAATTAGTCAAAGTACAGGCATAGCAAAGCAGGTATGATTCATCTGAGAAATTTACAAGAGGCCAAACGAGAGGTGGGGGGATATAAGTAAGTGTAGCATGAAAGACAGCGATATTGTAAGTAAACATTGGATCCATTCCACCAGAAAAGAAAGAAATTAAAACGTAACGCCATTAAAAGATCCATAATCAATAATCCATAGTATCAAGGTTACCATGTCCACGCAAACGACCGACGACCGTCCTACATCGCACTCCACTGCCCCTGCTGCATCATAGGCATCTGTTGTTGCTGCTGATACATCGGCTGCGGCCACGCCCCACCCCCCATCGGCGGTAGCGCATACTGCTGCTGTTGTTGTGGCTGCTGCAGCTGCTGCTGGGGCATGAAATTGAGACTCGGCGAGGGCGTCATCTGCATCTGAGGCGTCGACGACATCAACTGAGGCGTGCCCGACATCATCTGTGGCGTCGTCGACATCATCGACCCCACCTGCGGCGTTGTAGAATACTGCATCTGGGGTTGCGGAGAAAACATATAGCTCGCAGGCTGCGCG
>QLPD01002315.1:0-10856 GCA_003314085.1 Hymenopellis raphanipes
AGTATGGTTCCATATGCCGTAGAGGTGTTTGGAGCGCCACCTCCTTACAGTCCTTGTCGCATCTTTCGCCCGGAGCTACGCTTCGCCTCAAGTTCGGTCATCTATTAAATTAACTGTTCCTTGGCGTTGGATAGATAACGAGTCTACTTGACAGATTGTCAGCAGATGTGAGTAGGTCGTATCGTACTCCTTCGTTCGTGTATTAACGGCTGGGGATTAGCATTCGTATAATAGCTGCAGTTAGCTGTCGCCGCGCCTGTTATGAGGGTACGAAAACCAACACGGATGCATGCCGGACGGGAACGAGAGTATATCCTGCATGCTCGTCTTCCCGCCATTGGTGCCTGTTGAGGTGGTGGTTTCAAATAGAACCGCATCTTTGCGTACGTTTCATGGCGTCCCGGCAGTCTACTCATTCCGATGATGACTGCGATAATGAGTATAAAGGATGAGCGGCGGCTGGTACTGCTCGCTCCTCGTTAGCTCGCTACTATGGCCGCCGTCGCACAAGAGCTTCACATGTCGGATGAAGATGTGATGAATACTATCTCTGCTGACCTTAACTACTGGATTATTGTGATTTTCACTTATGGCCTCTATACAACGATTTTTATATCTACTCTACACCAAATAGGTATGGATTGGAATCTTCACTGTGGTACCCAGGCTGACTGCTTTATCTAGGTTCTCGGAGTAAATGGTCTACCCAATGTGTTGCTTTGACTGTTATCCTCTGTGTGATATGGGCATTGGCAACAGTGTTCATGGGAATATCCTGGAATGGCATGGTTTCTACGTATGTTACTCATGGACAGTCCCGGAACTCTATCCAAGCCTTTATTCAAGCCTATGGAGACGAGAACTGGCCTCTGAAGCGACGGATTCTTGCTGCTATTTCTAGGACAACAGTTGCGCTTAATGCAATTCTCGCAGAGCTGATCAATGTAGGTAACAGATTTCTTGCAGATTGTCGACGTCCAGCAGATGAATTGATACTAGATATGGAGATGCTGGGAGCTCTATCATCGGAACTGGATTGTCGGAGGTCTCCCGCTGCTTGGTGTGCTCTGTGGATTGGGTGAGTGTCTTCTCTTACATGGTTTACTTACTCATGTCACCGACAGTTAGCCACATCCTCAATATGATTATATCGTATTCCACGGAACAGCCCACGTTTGTTTCGCGCAGCCAAATAACCTGGAGCATCGTGTACTACACCATCACAGCGTTCACGAATATCCTCACGACGTCTCTAATCATATCGCAGATCCTCTCGGTTGGTGGACTGAAGAGTGCTCGGACGTACCATGGCCTGCTGGAGATCCTCGTTGAATCTGCTTTTCTCTTCTCAGCGACGTACATCGTCTACCTCGTGCTCTTTGTCGCGAATTGCTTTGGATCGCATTGGAGCTATACGAATTGGTATGCTCAAGGATTGCTCAATGCTGTTACGGTGAGCCTAAGTGTCTCCACCGGATGGACGCAGCTGAAATTGGGGATATGCAGGCGATGGCGCCTACGATGATCATTGGCCGTGTTGTGTCGGGTGGAGCGCGTCCGAACGACTCGTGGACGCGTTCTTCTCTTCCGCATATGCGGTCTACGATGCGGGATATGACGGAGAGTATACGGTTTAGCAGTTTTTGTCCTGCGCGCACGCTAGGCACTGTTGGTGAAGTCGAAGAAGGCTCGGCTTTAGTGGCGAGAGATGTGGGTTATTCACTTGAGGCCGGCGTTGGAGGGGCGGCGGCTTGATGAGTGTTTTCTTCGCATCCGTATGGTGTACTCTGGGTGTACTGCAGTATCAATGGTGCCAGGCTGAGGGAGCTAGAATACTATTTACCCTAGCCTCAGGGTTAGGGTTACCTGCTTTCCTTTCTGACCACCATCATCATTGTGCACCAAGGACTGCCATGTCTTCACATCCAACAAGAGACGCGCTCTCATAGTCGTGCTAGCAATCTCTGAAGGATTTTCCTACCCCTTCTCAAAACTCGCATTTTCGCCGGACACTGCAGGAAAGCATTGCGAGAGTCGATCGCAGCAGTGGACGCGTCAGGCTCTGTATGTTCATTTTATTATCTCCTTGTCCTTTTCATTATGCAATCTTCGTTAGGAAAAGGCTGCTTGAGCATTTTATGGAGGAAAGAAACGAAACGCACAGGAGGCGTGAGTTGTTCCCAAGCAGTAACATCCACACCGACGGAATGAGCCCGCTTGCTTCAAGATGCTTTGCGCCGCCGGAGGACATCTAGCCAGACGCGTGTCTCCGATGGGACCTCTACAACCATTGGTACTGGTTCCATTAGGACAATGTAACCCAACGAAACGGAGGACGGAGGAAAGAACTGCGCAGACGGAGGCGAGCACGGCTCCCGGGACCCGACTCGAGTGGTTGCCAAGGAGTATCGCACACGCTGAAGGGAAGGCGTGCTGGCAAACCCGTTCGCTTCTAGATGCTCCACATGCGCCGCCTATCTACGCGTATCACACGCCTACGAAAGGACCTACACATTCATTGGTGTATGGTACATCCTCTTACCCTCAACCCTTCGATATTGATACTGCTTTCCAGTCACTTCCTCCTCTCCGAGTCGAATACCTTCTCAGCCTCGATTCCCTTCTCGCGGTTTGTGATATCCGATTCTGTGCGCATCGCTTTCCATATGAAGAGGACATATTTTGCGTTCATTAGCGACGACAGCTACCCTTCGATCTACCTCTGTTTTGCCTCGCTGCGTGTTAACGTCTGTAGCGGTCCGATACATATTACTGCGGTAAATTGGATTCTGGGCATCCAGCCGTCAATCTTTTTTGTCAGCCTGCGTGGAAGCGAGCTCATAGCCGAGTCGAGGAACGTCCTGCGATTTTGCTGTGGGACGGTGAGTATTTTGGTCTTAAATTAAGCCTACCATGTTGAATATCAACTCTAGAACTGTGTCGACCCCGAACCGTTAATGATGATCTATCTGCCATGGATATGCACACCGACTCGTAACAGCGGATGTTGTCGTCGCTATGAGTTGAGAATAAGGCGGCGTTGGGATCGTCGTTGAGACAGGGTATGATTCTGATAATCCTTTCGTCCCCGTCTACTTACTTGTGAACCCTAGTACAACCGTAGAGAACTACTATGGACATCACCATTAACGCTCCTGTTGTCCAGCCACCCTTGACCAATGCGGGTCCGGTTAGGAATCTTCGTGGACGTCAGCGACTTTTCTTCTAGGACTCAAAGAGGTCATTCACAGCGCTCGTCTCTCATTGTTGACTCACCTCATGTCTATTTAGGCTCGAAGACCCACAATACTGCGGCTATGGCGCCGGTCTGGAATCGTGTCCGGATTCCACTTTCACCCGAGGCTTTCACTAGTGGCATTGACGTTGGGTATTCCTTTCCCTCAATACTTATGGACAATGGGAACGGAATCGTGGCCGTAGTGGTGCCGACTATCATCCAGCTCGCTTCGAGATACATTCGAGACGAAGATGGGAGTCCGTACTGGTAGCGTTGTCGAGACAAGGTATGTAACGATGTTTTCCATAACCCCATCGCCCTCGTTTACTTACTGCTGCCCACCGCACCTGCAGCATCCACCATATGAACGCCATGCGACCACCGGGCTAGGAATAGGGACGTCGAGCTTGGGAATCTTGTGGTCGTGGTAGCCCACTCGCTATCCTCATCCGGCTTGACTGTTACTTACGCGATGATGATACTTACATGTGTTAGTCTGCAATACCTATAATATCTACAGGTCGTGTACTACCTACTCTTGTTCACAGAGATAGTTTGTTAGCGTTGGTAGTTAAAAACCATCGTCTTCCGTATCTTCCCAGGTGAGAATTCTGTGACGGGTGGTGCTCTGTCCTCTTTGGGTGAGTTCGTCTCTTTTCAGCTTCCTGCTTGCTACGAGATGTTTCGTGGTTTGAACGGTTCAAACACAGCGCGCGGTGGCATCAGGCTGGGATGACACAGAGAAGATTCTAGTGGCATCCAGTTCCGAAACCACGAGAAGCAAGTACAGATCCAAGGGAATAAATCGTATTGATAGAGCATATGCACAAGTGGACCGTATAATAGCAATGAAACTATGCAGGCCGCCGCGCCGGAGCTTCAGCAACAAGCTCGTTCTCTTCCGCCTTTCCTCCTCGTTTCAACGTGTTTGGTCACTGGGGAGAGCGATGTCACGTCTTGCTCTCTTACCACCACAACACAACGTTCGCGTCGTGTTCGTCACTTGCCTGACCTTGCCTTTTTCTTGTTCCGTGCTTTTCCTGACGTGGTTTTGCTCAGCGCCGGCCGCTGTACCCTCGGATACGTTCCGGGGTGATATCTTGCGCTTGTCTCTGAGACGGCGCGGTTTCTCGCGGATTTGGGCGGCGTAAGCCCTCAGGACGAGGCCGCCTCACGACTCTACAGTGAGCGTGAGCTCGTCTTGCTTTAGTGCCGACTGGTGTGCCCTCGGATACACTCCGGGGCGCGTTCTGCTTCAGAGTCACCCGCACACCCTTCGCGCCGCGTAAGCCCTCGGGACGAGGCAGCCTCATTATGGCATGGGTTTCTATCCGTCGCATCTGCTCCGCCTCACCGCCTACGACCCGCAAGTCCTTATGGAACGGTCCCGCAAAATGCGTAGACAGGTGGTGCGAGGAGGGCGTCGACGGCTAAGACTGGTTTGAAGGCTGGTCCTCGTCGCGGATGCATCCAGCCCCACAAAGGTGCATATTTATTTGTCATTCATTCCATACTATTATATGTATGTACGATATCGCAGGACGCCGACGACAACAACAACGCAATGACAGGATGGACGACATTGGCAACGCTGCGGGCGGGACGACGATGACGCGTACGACGCGTTCGTGACATGTCGTCGTTAACAACACCACCCACTACCACTACCACTACCACCACCCCCACTTCCTCCACCATCCTCCTACCACCATCCTCACCCAGTCCTGCATCATGCACAACTGAGTGTCCCCGTGCCATTGCCCGGGGATGCTCATCGGGCATGAATGGATTTGGGTGATAACCCGTGGGCTGATCCATGGGTTGGTAAACCCACGTAGCCCGTAGCCATATGGTACGAGTGTTGACCCGTGACGGGCATGGGCGTGGGTGTCTCTCTCGACACCCGCGGATCCTCCCGTGCTATTCCTTAGTTCAAAGGCCGTGTACATATATAAGGTCTGTGGACCGTAGCTGTATAAACAATAGAGTGGCTCAAAGATGAACAGTGGGCTGTGAATTGCGTTATGAGGTGATGGGCAGGTGAGATGATGAGTAGGTGAAACGATGAGTAGGTGACAGGCTGTGTTGATGGACTAGACCTACATGCGTGAACCGGACCCAGATCGTCAGATGGATGGATGGAGGTGATTCATGACCATTATCACTGTGTTCCGGTTTCATTCTCTTATTGATGTGATGTGCTGGTAAGGATATAAAGGCTGAGGAAGATGAATGTACTTTCACTACCTCCTTCTCAGTAACCTCCACTATCATGTCCTCTGTTGCACAACACTATGGCATGTCAGATGATGTGGTCATTCAGACCATAACTGCCTACCTCAACTATCACATTATTGAAATCTTCACCTATGGCCTCTATACTATGATCTTTGTATCTACTATGCATCAAATAGGTATATATTCACATTTTGATTATGATTACTGTAGACTTTAATTCAATTCGTCAGGCCATGTGACGTGTGACCTGCCTGACGAAATTTTCGTTTCGTCAGATTACCATATATAGTAATAGCCGCCGCGGCGGAGCTGCGGCGGGAGCACGGCGGGGGCCCCGCCGGGGCGAATTTCGCGAGATTTCGAGTGACAGCTGTGACATTTCGTCAGATCGAGGTCCCCTGTGACCTGTGACTGACGAATTGATTAAAAGTCTACAGTATCAGCTCATTCCTTTGTATAGGTGCTCATAGTGTTAATGGATGGCCTACTCAACGAATTGCATTAACCATTATCATCTCTGTGATATGGGCAGTAGCAACAATACGGATGGGAATAGTTTGGAACAGTCTTGTTTCCACCTACGTCACTCATGGCAAGTCACAGAACTCTGTGCTGGGCTATATTATGAGATATGGAGATGGAATTTGGTCAAAGGAGAGAGTGGCTCTGAATCTTATAGCAGATACAACAGTTGCTCTCAATGCAATTCTTGCTGAGCTCATTAATGTATGAAACACTTTTCTCTTTAATATTATGCTGATAAAATTCCTAGGTTTGGAGATGTTGGCAGCTTTATAATCGGAACTATCTAATTGCTGGTCTTCCATTGCTTTGTGTGCTTTGTGGATTAAGTGAGCACTTTTTCTAATATGTCAAAGGAGCTTACTGATTTGACTGATAGTAAGCCATATTTTTAATATGGCTTTACCATTTCCTTTCAATCTATCAGCATCTGAGTCTCTCAGTGTGCCAGTGGTAAACTGGAGTATTGTTTACTACTCTGTCACAGCATCCACCAATGTTCTCACCACCTTCCTTATCATTTTTCGAATTCTCTCAGTTGGAGGACTCAAGAGTGCTAGGACATACCGTGGTCTTTTGGAGATTCTGATTGAATCTGCTTTTCTATACTCAGCAACATATATTCTCTATCTTGTATTGCTTGTCAGGGATTTCTACTTGCCATATTGGAGCGAGACATCTCAATACGTATTTGGATTACTCAATGCTGTCACTGTGCATCTCCATCTTCATATTCCTAATATTTTGTGCTAACAAGAAGATCTACAGGCAGCTGCACCCACCTTGATCATTGGACGTGTCATGTCTGGCGAAGCACGTCCGAATGACTCCTGGACGCGTTCTTCCCTTCCGCCTTTGGGTTCTGGCATGCGCAGCCTTGCGGAGAGCATCCGGTTCACCAGTATCGGTCCTGCCGATACGCAGAATACCGCGTCGACACTTGACAGCGCTGGTCAAGCTGCGGATGCCACGGCTTCCCTGGTGGGAGAAGAGAACTTGGGTGTTGGCGGCGAGGCGGCGGCGCGTCATGTTGGAGAGGCTGACGTTCATGCGGGTTCGGACGAGGAGATTCAGGTTGAGAAGCGAGGCATCGAAGAAAACTTGTGTGTGGGCAGTGAGGCCGTGGTGGGCCACTCCGGAGAGGCTAATGCTCAAGCGGGATCGGACCAGGAGATTCAGGTTGAGAAGCGAAGAACCGAAGAAAACTCGGGTGTGGGTGGCGAGACGTTGGCCGGCCATGCCGGAGAATTCGAGATTCAAGTCGAGAAGCGGGATGGAGCGGAGATGGTTTGAAGAGTGGCAGCGTTAGAGTGCGCTTAAAGTTTATGTGTTCAATGTTTTCTTTGTCTTGTGCTAGGTATTTCTCGGTCTAGATACTTATTTATTCGCCTGCTATCGGAATCCAATATTTATTTATATGCTCTTCCTCAACGACCGTAGGATTTCAGAGGTGTCGTCGTAAGGTTAGGGTCACTGCTCTTTCTTCCTGACCACCATGTACCAGCGATCACCTTCTCCTCGTACCATCATGTCACCGCTCGAATAGTCTCCCGGAATCGTGCGCCATTCCCCGCTACAGGATTTCCTGCCCACTGCAAGGGTTTGCTGTCCCAGATACTTCCAGGTCTTGAATCTTGCACCATTGGAAGTGCGGAACCGTTGCGGTTTACGCCCACTTTCGACAATCAGGCCTCTACGTTCATGGCTGCACGTTGATCGCACGGTGAACACGCTAACTCTCGTCGAAGGAACGCCGACATGTTGAGCATCACTATTGGAGGATACCCATCGGGCGAGCGGGTGCATGTCACCCTTCCGGTGCGGGCAAATATCAAGATTAGAATCGCAATGAAGTGTGTTTATCTTGCCCCGCCCGTTCTCCCCTCAATTCATACTTTTTTCTCCCAGGAAAATCATCATTATTCCCAATTACACAAGTGCAGCACGACGCGTAGACGACCAACGTCCGTGTTATCCCAGTCACGACAGGCAGCCTGGCTACAGACCACTAGCAGCGAGCTACAATTCCTCCCCACCCCACCCCATACCTTCCTTCTTTAATCAGTTCATCACCACTTGGACGGCATCTACATCGTGTTCGGGGACTTATCTTCGAACACCTCTACCCAGCCTCGCCAAACGTTCTCCGAAAGTATTTTGACGAGAAGCCGCGGTACTCGAGACTCAACCACTATCCTAAGCAATACATCGCCGGGATTAATTAAGCATCCGGGGCTGTTTGGTAGAAAATTGTTCCATCCACACGGATACAACTACCAGGCTCGCCGCCCCAAATCAGACGTCTGAGACTTCAGCTTTTCGCTTCGGATTGGCCGCCGTCTGCGCGACATCCCATTCGTGCTGGATCCTCACATACTGCTTGATATATCGCGAACCGCGGCGCGGGTTGCTTTGCCCTCGTCGCTTCTAAGCTTTGCTCCTTCTATGGACGTTTGGCCGGTGCTATTTCACGGATCGTCGATTCCCCACACGGGCCCACAGCGGAAACATGATAAAATTACTTGTTCATCCTGCGCTTTGCGCTGTCGGGCATGGCGGCCTCCACCGGCGCTTACAGTCCAGTAACAGGACCTCCACAAGCCGCCGTCGGTACGGCTCGCTCAGCATACTCTCAAGGTTAGGGTTAACACTCTTGTTTTCACCCTGCCCTCCTCCTGATGTTGCTGTTTGAACAGTGCAGTTTCACGAACCTTCCCAACATCTGATCAATCCTATGCACCGCGTTATAGAGGGGCCCTTTCTTCGCTATGTGATTCGGCTTCAGCTCCGTTCTCGACTACAACGTCTCTCTCTGCAGACGGCGGGATTTCTTGTGTTGATGTTCTCTTGTTTGTCCTCCTCACCATATGCACACGCACCGTTCCATTTCCCGTATATTACAAACACGCGACAAGCTCTTCAGAAAGGCATAGTGTTTGCGAACACGGTCGCTAAGACCAATGAAGTTGTCGCTTTTGGTGCTTCTTTTGTCGAGAGCTGTTCCGTGGCTCGGACCCGTCCATGTTTGCAGAATCTCATAGCCGTCAGACTGGGTGAGGGATGGTCGGATGCTGTAGGTGTGTACGTTGTTTCGTTGTTTGATAAATCTTTGATTATGCAGATGACCGAACGGACTGGGTACTGGACGAACGCAGTCGCCCTTACTCGATCTCTTGTTTCGTTACTGCAACATACGGACTCTCGGATAATTACACGACATGACTCGACTTCCTTGCGTCGTGCCATAAAACTGACGGCATCGGAGAAGTCTGGATCCTTGTACACCGTCTACGCTGTGCTTGTATGCGAACTTGGCTAGCCTGCTATCGACAAGACGGATTCCGCGGCGAACGTTGTTTGGTTTCATCTTTTTATTGAGGCTCTTGCCTTGTAGCCATGCAATTCTACTTGTAAGTAAACTCAAGCTTCTCATCGTACGTATGTTCATGATATCGCCGTCAGTCCTCGAGGATTCAAGCACATGGGAACCAGCAGATGTACTCTGTGGATCGCCTTCGCCAGCCGTGGTCGTGGCGTCGATGCGGTCAACTCCGTCGATAGTTCGGCTGTCCCTAGAGGTTGTTCAACGACAAATTACCCTTACATTTATGCGAAACGTTATCATGACATGTATCGAAGCGAAGCCTTTGTCTTCCCCGGGAGTCCTCAACTGGGGTTATGATTAGGAGCATGTCCGCCTGAACTGCGCCTGGACCTTCAAGGAAGAGTGGATATACTCGTCAAGAAGTTGAAAGGTTCAAACCTTTGCCGTTAGTTTCCGCATGCGCGCCGGTAGAGAAGCCAGTGGTGGACGAAAGCAAGTACTTTGACGTGAGGGCATTTCGGTCCGCCGGAATGCTGTTACCAGGCCCTATCTTGGTCCATTGAACACCGCAGGTACGCGGAACGTGGATTGCCCAAACTTCGAAATGTCTTCATCTTCTACTGCAGGCAGGCAGAAGTCGAGTGTGCGCGGATGCGTCGCCACTACAGCGGGGTGGTAAAGCACATCAGTGGTCAATCGATGGAGGCGCCGGACGAGGGACAGGATGCGGAACCGGTCCGACCCTCCCGGTCCGTGTTGGCTTGAACCACCATTGACCTTTGTATTTGTCTTGTACCCACTTGGCCCAGGGACCATTTCCGTGCTCTCGAATCCCCCTGGACGATATCTGGATGCTATTGTTCTTCCCCTGACATGAGTTTTCGTCGCCTGGTTCCCTGTCACTGCGAGTTTGATGCTCTACCTGGTTACCTATCTGAAGCTCCGTTGAACTATCCGTGTAGGCGTCGTTGAAAGGGTAGGATAATCATCTCATCCATGTCAGCTACGTCTGGTACTCAGATCTCAGGATTTACTGCAACTGGAGAATCTTTGGTGGCGCAATGCGACGTCCTTCATCGCGCTTTCTGACAGTGGTTCATAGCTCCCCGTTGATCGGGATCCCTACGCAGGTAACGACATTTTTACTGCTCAAGTTCTGTAGTCGCCTTTCTCTGGATAGCCGAGAGATATAATGAAATTTCATTGGTGGCCTTTCGCCCGAGCTACCTCTCGCGCAATCCACTAACCGGAGTATCCTTTACGCTGTTCCCTTGGACAGTGAGCATTCTTCTGCCGGGCACTTTCGAAAGTGCTTTTGGTTCGTGTGCTTTCCTGATCAGGCCGAGGTTCCTCGCACAGGATCAGTGCTGCATCGTCTCAATGGTTTGAGGTACAAGCGAATGCTCGTGTTCCTGTTTTCAGGGCCTTTATGAACAGTGGCGTAAACAGTCGACAGCGAGTCCTGAATATCTCTTCCTCGAGAGAGCTCAAGTAGTATCACTAAAACCTAAAATTAGCGAGGTTAACTTTGCT
>QLPD01002326.1:0-22398 GCA_003314085.1 Hymenopellis raphanipes
GCGCGCCAAATCGACACCATCTATATTTGGACCGACTCCCGCTCACTGCCCGATACAGCCCGTACTGTAACAGACTCGGGAAGGGCCGGCTGAGAACCATGTACATATGTGGGCTGCAAGTCTGGAAAACACATTGAAGGTGTGAAAAAGTTGATTAGTGCTGACTAGCAACTTCTTGTGTGTATAGCCCAGATGATTGTGCCAATACTTAGCTTGAACTGTAGGTCTATCTGTATTAGGTTGGTACATGCAGCAAAATGATTTTAGATATGGACTTGGTATGGACAAAAATATGAGAAGGGTTGGACTTGCTAGAACATGCCTTTCCACTTTGATATATCTAGTAGTACTCTTACCAATACTTAGAATTTCCAAGTTAGAAAGAAATCTCTAAAGCAGAGGAAGCAGTATCTACCTCAGGCAGGACCTGGCTCAGAAACACACTTCTGGGTTCCATATCTGGAGCATAGAAAAGAGACTAAATAAGTGTACACTTGTAGCCAAAGTCTGAGAAACTCATACATCATACCCATTAAAGATGTTCACCCCAACCCCCCTCAGCCTAAACACAACCTCCAACCCAGGCCGCATCGTATTATACCAATCCCTAACGCGCCACTCCCACCGCCTCCACTCAAACCCCTCCGCAAACACCACATCAAACTTTCTCATCAGCACCTCCGTCAGCTTCTCCGCTTGCCTTTCGTACTGACTTCATTTGTCGGGTTGTCGTCGCTGATTCATGGTCATTGCTCGTCGTATCGCATTGTCCTCGCGCTTTAGCGTCACTCTGGGTGACAGCATCCTCGCTTTTCGTCTCGGCTTGTCTATCATTATCCTCGTCCGAATGATTCTCGGTTACTCGTTTGGCGGCGTCGCAACTCGGCGCGTCATCTTGGCCCGTCTATCCTCTTCGCTCGTTACATCGTCCTCGCCTAGACAACCGTCGTGTTTGTTTATAGTTTGCAGCGCTCGTGGTATCGTCGGATTTGGCAAAGATCCTGAGAAGAGTCCCAACTTGTCGGTGTCGCGGCACTGGAGTGCTTCATAGGAAGTATCCAGGGCTCGTCAGTAGACGAGAACACTCACGGTCCCTTTTGTGATCATATTATATTGGCGGATATCGCTCTAGACCTACAAGACAACGTTAGTCGGATTAAGGCGTTTCAAGAACATTAGCGAAACAAAAACGGCAGCAAGCCTTGTTACCAAAATCACCGTCGCGAGTCCAACCCGCGACGCGTCAGCCTTGTATCGTCCACCCGGTAGCACATAAGCAGATGAAGGTGGCGTGAAGATCGCAAGACCCTGAACGTCTGCCAGTGAGGGGAACTGTTGAGTCACATTCAGTGTCTACCATGGAGGGTTGACCCTAAGTAAGCGCCTCCGGAGCCATGCTCACGAAAAAGGTGAAATCGCAATGTTTGAGGGAGCACGCTGTTGACCAATGCGCTTCGGTGGGGTGTGAGTTGTAACCTTCATGGAGGGTCAGCTGGCGAACGTGTGAGCGGAACGTGCACAGCGGATGCGCGACGAGCGCACCAAAGATAACGCCAGTAGTACGGTCAAATCCGCTACAAGTATCATTGTAAACAAAGTAACTGACGCGAACGTCTCAACCGGTTCGGGACCGCGCGGTCCAAACATCAAAATAAACTCGTCCTCTCTCGTCGCGCCGTGTTCGAGATACATGGTGTCGATGAAGTGCCAGACGCACGCACATGGTCAGAACTGTCCATAGGTCAGTGATCGCTCCAGCAAGGATTTTCCGGCGATTATTCAAGGCTTGGGTTTTCGGACTGCCTGAGAACACTAAAAGTGAAAGCAGTCAATGACAAGTAAAGCCTGAGTAAAGCCGCAATGAAAGCACATACAGATTGGATAAATGGAAAGGAAGTATACGACGGTGTACCCCGCATAGCAGAGAATCTCCAGGACATATGCGTTCAGCACCGTCGAGAGGAGGTACTTGACCTGACCCGGAGGAGGAATAAGTTGGCCAGGGATCGACTGTGTAGTAGCGTTGCGGACATGGGAAGAAGAGCTTGGGGAAACGAAGCCTAGACGTTAGAGTAGATATACTTCTTGCGCCGAATTCAATCCAAGAACTCGGGGAGTCGGTACTCCGGAGAAAACCAGAAGAACTCGACGAGTCACAGTGCAGTGAAAGATCAGCATCGAAGGAGCACAGCTATCCAATGGCGATGTGTGAATGGCGAGGAATCACATTGAGATAGGATAAGTCCTCGAGGTCAATTTTCGCTGTGAATATGCGAAGCGTCATCACGTCCGTGATGCATGTTCTCAAGACCGTCTTTGATGAAGTCGTCCCAATGAATGGAAGATTGGCGCGCGTCGTGGGTTCAGATCAAGCCAGCCCGGAAGATCCCGAAGCAGAACCATGCATTACATAACACATCCAAACTTGTAAATGGACCGCCACATAGTGATATGGATGTCCTCGAGCCCACTAAGTAGACGCTATCGAGTTCAGAAAAACGGTAAGTTTTTACTCAGAGCGTGCCTTCAAACTGCTGTTATCAGGGACCGACGCTAAAAAGTGGACAAGGCGACGCGTTTGTCGCCTTAGCTGTCCTATCCGAATCGAGAAGGAAATTTCTTCCGTGGGTCGTTTCGTCCACACTGTTCAGCAATTGTACCGCCGTACTTACCAAATACAAATAGATTTCATTGTACAGCGCTGGATGTGCGAAAGTTGAGCTGGATCAGGACCTCGCGGTAGCCCACCACCTCTGAACAGTGTGGTCGACGAAATCGCATTATTTGTTTCTTCAGCTGCAGAATTCCATGTCGGTCTCAGACCCTCCTTCCCGTGGAGGCATTGTATTTCCAACATGCTCTGAAATCTCTCGTGAGTTAATGTGTCCACACTGTCCTCCCATTGTACTCCCTTGCTGACCGAATATATCCAGCTGACCCTGAATCTACACAACTGGCCACTGTTTGTTCGCTGGATTTGGCACTGTCTATCCCCGAGGTATATATAATGTGTGACTCTCGCGTGTCGTGGCCATCTCTCCACCCACGACGCGAATAACCCGAACCACGTCTCCGCGCTGTTGTACTACACTATGTTTCCCCCGCCGTCGCCTGTTCCGAACTCTGTTTTCTTGGCTCATTGGTTCTTCACTCTCATGTTTAGAATCACAACAGGCGCTAAGGACAACACAGATCTTTTGTTCGTCTAAATTTCCCGTTGTTCGGTGTCCCGCCCTCTGATCCCTGGTGATTTAGGATATTTGTGTTCTCCCCACGTTACAACGCTGTGTTGCACTCTATCACACACGAACTTATTTGCTCGCCCTACCAGACGCCCTTCACGCTCTTCCACACCATTGTTTTCGCCTTCCGGTTCTACTCTCAAACTTCATCACTCGCTCCAACCGATTTTGTCGCCACAGACGCTGTCGAAGATGTTCTTATGACTGTGCACACATTCTACCTCATCGCATTACAAGCTATAGGCGGGCTCCCACAAGGATATGTGGAGTTGTGAGTGCCATACCTCCCTAAGAGACCGTTTATTGAGATGAGTCGTTGTGTACTAGATTGTCCAGAGGCCGCCTAGCCAATCAGTCCGAACACGAGGTTATCTTGCAGAATCTCACAAAGGCCATCGCTTGTCCACGTACGGGAACAACTCAAATTGGGCTTGGCGAATGGGAGAGTTGTCTGGCGGAGATTTCTCGTCTGACAACGCTCATGCCCCGCGTCGATGCGGACCCCGACGACATGCCGGCTACTATCATCGCTCTTCTTCAATACATGCAGATCAGCTCGCGTCTGGGCACAGTGCCCTTGAGCAGGCTCCCGTTTATCCCCTTTCCCCAGCAGCCCAACACGATGCTTCCTCCAGACGAGTCACCATCGCAGTCCTTGTCTAAAGCAGTGCCTCCTTCGCCGTGCGACGTGTGGAACCCCGCCAACGATCCCATTGTTGATACCGGTCGGCGCAAGATGAGGAACATTGCCCCCGGTTCCGCTGAGGCCGTCGACCTGAACACTGTCACTTGCGCCTTTATCGATTTGGCTTACTACTGCGGTCACGATGCGGTCTATGAACCGAGGCCCGGTCATGCCATACAGGCGAGGTCGACGGTGGCTCCCTCTGAGGAGATTGGCTCGGAATAGCGAGTTGTTTAAGTCGCGCTAGTGGACACTTTCACGTTTGGGCTTTGAATCATTTTATGTACTACTATTTCATTGGATTAAATCCGCTATTTGTACTTCCTCTACTTCGATTAGGTATCTGTTAGGATTTCATCCAATCGAACACATATTTCCGACTGAGAGTCTGGGCGGCGGCTTGTGTCATTATGGTGTATGCACCTACGACCTGTGGTCCATGTATCGCGACAACTTCACATGACGCAGAACAAAATAGATTATACGGATCTCTACATGTATACGAGTAACCAAAAGATAGCAGTCCGAGTCCTAAAGACTAATACAGTGCAATAATAATACAGATGAGCGAACCTCCAAGATCACAGAATCGGAATAAGAATGATAGGCTACACCTTGGGGAACAAACGAGTGACAGGCCAGGCGAGAAGAACAACGACACGGCAGGAGAGAAAACGGGTATTGAGGAGGAAGGTGTCGCAGTCGAGATATAAGGAAAGCTTTTTTTAAGTTTTTAAGAAACCCAGACTATAAAAGCTACGTGAGACTCTCGTTGAACAAAACAGCGACCAGCACTTACACGCAAGCGCAATGACGAGGTACAGGGTGATGAGCATCAAACCCTCCATGTAGTTCGACTTGCCGTCTTGGATAAGCGTGTTGACCAAGAACACCGCCACGAACAAGCACACGGTCTCAAAGTTGGCAAAGAACAGCGTCAACTCATGTCCAGATGCCCAACCAATGACAACGAGGAGGGGGATAACGAAAGAGGCGATTTGCTATCAATGTCATGAGCGGAAACAAACGTGCAACGAGGAGGAGCGCGACTGACAATTGAGCTTCCAACACAGATTCCAATCGTCAACTCCATCTGTCCCTTCATCGCCATCCAGATAGACGTAACATGTTCAGCAGCATTAGCGACGATAGGGAGAAGGATGAGACCAATGAACGACTTGGGAATCGAGTACCGGGTCGCAAACTCCTCAATTGAGGCAACCACTGTAAGTCGGGTTAGCGGAAAACACCAGTCGAAAAAACAACCACTGACGATAATCGGCACAGAAAGAAGTTACAACGGTGATGAACAGAAGGCTACCGGACAGTGTGAGTACAATGGTAGATAAGTGCAACAAAACGCGCACCAAGCTCCAGCAGAGATGACACTCATCTGGGCCTCTTCAGGCTCTTCCGGGGGAGGACGAGCCCCGCGTTCAATTTCTGCCTCCGTTGGAACCTGAGGCTCAAAGAGATGGTGATGGGTTTTCAACTAAAGACGCGTCAACGCCAGCGAATGTACTACACGTCCGCACATACCTGGAAGTACAAAAACGCAACGTACATGCCCAAAAGCAGAATCGCGGTACCGCGCGAGATGATGAGGAGACCATCCAAGCCAGCTCGATCTAAGTCCAGCAGGTCATTATTATGCTCTGATGACGAATCTAACCACGATGAACCTAGGGCATTGGAGAAAAGATTCGTATTACCAGACTTGACACTGTGGTACGCAGCAGGAATGATAAGAGCTGGAGTTTACTGCGATCAATGCGATGCACGGCGTGGCACGGAGAAAAAGACAAACTGATGCAGGAAAGGGTCATCAACTGAACACAAAAGATATCAGCACGTTGGTCGACACGTCAAATAGTGACGAAGATACGCACAGAGCTTTGCCTAGGGAATTGAAATTCATCAGCAAGGCGGTGCATCAAAGCAGGGACTACTACATACGCTTGGGCCGCTGTTACTTGGAAGTTACTCTCCTGTTCAACGGTGCCAGCTAAGACATTAATTAGACACCGCCTCCGACATGCCAAGAACTATTGCGTACCAGCCAAGAACGAGCAGCCGAGTACGAGGAGAATATTCGACAGAATGGAGCCTAACATCTGTGGCGCCGTTCAGCGCGGAGAAATAAATTGGGATGAACAGCCACGAACAGAGTTTTGGACAATTACGAGTTCATCTGTTTGCCTGCGGATCAGTCGCGCACTTAGACAATTGCCGAGAGAAACGCACCTTTCAACAACGCGGCGACACCAACAATGATTTCGACAGCGTTTCCAAACGATGCGTTTAACAGTCCAGCCAAAGTCTGGCCCAACCTAAAAGACATTTGTTCTGTGGCTTCGCCAAGCAACTTTATAAAGGGTGAGGTGAGACCGGCAATGCGCGACGCCTCAAAACTCACCTTGGCAAGAGGAATAATAGCAATGAAGCTAAAAGAAAAGCGCAGCGCAGCATCCCAGTTGAGGTAGTGCGCGACTGCACTCAGAGGTACAAAGATGAGGAGAACATTTAAATAGCTTCCAAGGAAGAAAAAGCGGAGGGATTGTCCCCAAGATGGTTCGTCTTTTGCTTCGATGACAGCCAACGCGCGCTGCACGAAAGACTGTCGCGGCGCGTGTCCGTTTTCGCCGGTAAGAAGTGCTGTCCGTTCAGATGGTGGCGGAGACATGGTGGTGGGAATGAGAATGAATGACGGTATGAAGGAGAACGGTAAGATGATAAAGGAGCGTATGTTGTGAAAAGGCTGTGCGATCCAAGCTCCTGGGTCCGCGTCCTTGGTTTGATCGATCACCATATTCGGCCGGAATGAGTCAAGCCGATCTTCTAAAATTCTACCGCTCTACGCTTGGACATCTACATTGCTGTCTACAACCTTGAACTTGCCGTCCAAGTGGGATATATCACCGTACCGCACCAGCCGGGCTGTCCCGTCCATCTCTATATCTATTGTCGTCACGGAACAGTTCCAGCATTTCCACAGTCCCCCATGGCCGTCCGACCCACTCATCTTCCCGCGCGCGAGTAGAGTTTTGACCAGGGTACTAATAAAGCCACCATGAGAAACCACGAGCACATTCTGAACACGCTCAGCCCCAGATCGGGTCGAGCCACAATCCGCGATAAGCCCATCCCACCAATGCAGTGCCCGCTTAGTGAAATCTTCAGTAGACTCCGCTGTCGGGTCTGAACTGACGCTGACGGCACGTCTTTGCGTATACGTCTTCCCTTGCAGTGCGCCAAGGTTCTGTGGGCTATGATTAGATAGATCCCCACCGCCATGACATACAGCGGCATTGCTGTATAACATACCCGTTCACGCAGTCCGGCTTGCTGGCTAATCGGAACGTGCGGGTGGTGCGCCATGATCATCGCCGCCGTCTAATCCAGCCTCGTTACTCCGGCGTCATCCATGACCAGTAATGGAGGATCCCGCACCTTTGCCGCTCTACTCAGATCACTCGTGTACACCAGATCAAAGGGGATCTCTTTTAGAGCAGCCGCCACCATCTCCGCCTGACCGATCCCGGCGTCGTTTAGTTCCGTATCGAGGTGCCCTTGGACAATCTCTTGTCGATTGGCCTCGGTCTCTCCATGGCGCACCACATATATCCTGACCATGTCGTGGCCCGGAGTCAAAAGGCGATTAATTTCAATTTGGGTTGATCGGTGGAAGTAGGGAGGCTTTTCTTTCCATTCACCACGACGCGAGTGGCAAGTATCAAGTTTAGACGTCCCGTGAGTGTACTCGTGTCGCTTCGAGGCTTGCTTTGACTTCATGTTAGTCTCCCTTCTGTCCTGCCTTCGTCCCGTGATTCGCCAAAGAACGCGTCAATTATGGAGCAACGTCCTGACTCTTCATTGTGAGTATTTTCACACCTACATATAGTACAGTATGCAAACTCTTGTCCAGTGTGCAGCAGATCGCGATGGCCATCGCGACTGCGCCTAGAATCTCCACTCCCGCCACTTCATACACCTCGCCGTTCAAAAACAATATCGCCAGAGCTTTCCATGTACCAAGTCTCGAGGACGTGCAGGTCATAACTGGTGGCCTTGAACGACCAGATCGCGAACGTCTAGACCTGGAACGAGAGATCGCACAGATCACAGTGAGGCTGTACGCGCTAAAACTGCGCCACTCGCTTCTCTTGCGACACACCACCCAAAGTCACGCGTACATCGCGCCCTCTCCCATCCGCCAGCTCCCCACAGAGATCCTCCAACTCATCTTCATCGAGGCGTGCACGTCCCGTGAACGTCACGAATACGAAATGCCACTGAACATTAGCTGGGTATGCTGGAAGTGGCGCGAGATCGCCCTTGCCACTCCCTCGCTATGGACCAATATCTATTTCGGGGGGCACAAATGGTATCAACCCTTCATGGTCTACGCGCATCGCTCAGCGAGCCTCCCGCTCTCGGTAAAGATCAAAGTCCCCTATCAAAAACGGCCTTTCGAGACGGCCACCCATGAGTGGGATAAGTACGAAGAGACGTATGATCACCATCTCAGGATCATGGATGACATCTTTGAGGCGACTTTCAAGAGGTGGCGGGACGTCGAGCTGTATTTGGGCATGGGGGATCTGGAGATGCTCGATGATGTTGCTGAGATACATTTGGAACAAGACAGCCCGCTTGAGTGGCTCGAGTCTGTGACATTGGGGATTGAGGAATATCGCTTTGTGGAAAGGGAGGACCTGCCGATTGTCTTCCACCAGGAGTATGCGCTGTCGCTCCACAGTGTTGATTTCGTGGAACGACGTCTTTATTAATCAGAGGGTGTAAGGGGTGGAGGACTAAGCGGCCCAGTGATTGTTGGTAAAACTTAAAGTTATTGGTGGACAATTTGCACAGATCTACAGGAAGCACTATATTATGTACAGCATAAATAAATTTGACAGTTACCACAGGCTAGCTCGAACACCGCTCCTCCTGAGTTGCTGCAAGTGATCCAATACTGCGGGCGTGAATTCACCTCCCTTCCGTCTACCCAAAACAACCGAAGAAAGACCCGACGTCCCTTCTCCGTTTCCAACCCGCGACGACAGCATAGTCATTAGACTGTTGTCTGGATGGCGGTCTTCCGCCCACACAAGCTCCAGCATCTCGAGCTGGGGAATAAGAGAATGATTTGTCATCGCTGGAATGAGCTCAGTGAGAAGAGGAGGCCCCGAGATGGCTTCGATGATAGTGAGGCTCCGCAGCTCCGGCGTCGCCTGTAGCGCTTGTACAAGAGTCGTCGCCATTGGAGCGGCGAGGCAGACATGCTGAGCTGGATATCGGCCATGCATTGTGAGATTGAATGATTCGAGTGAGCATGCAGAGTTTTTCAAGCATTTGGGAACTGCCTCCAACAAGTTGACCCATGGTTCGCGCCGAGTTGTATCAGCAGGGTCTCGAGCCACGATCGTGAGCGCCTTGAGGCCAGGAATAGATACCTCATTAAGAAACGTTGCCAACTCCGTCGTCCATATCCCCGGATTGAGAACGAGGTGTGTAATTGATGGTGAAAGCAAGGAAGTCTCTCGACGCGATTTATGGCTCAACCAAGGACTC
Organism: Hymenopellis raphanipes; assembly: GCA_003314085.1. Lineage (NCBI taxonomy): Eukaryota > Fungi > Basidiomycota > Agaricomycetes > Agaricales > Physalacriaceae > Hymenopellis > Hymenopellis raphanipes. The sequence continues at coordinate 9,502 of QLPD01002326.1, forward strand.
GAAGGGTACATAACAAGGGTCGAATTTCCGTCCTTGCTATCAGGGAATGAACGATTTAGGGATGAAAGGTAGTCCAAGTCCTCTCGATTCGTATGCAATTCCGAGACATTCGTTGGTAGCCCGGCATTCCGCCACAGCCTACCCCAAGCTTCGTTCAGATCCATGCGCGTAAGATGAGGCGCATTTTGAAAAGCGGAGGGGAATCTCTCGGATTCATACACACTGTTTTTCAGCATTAATGTGAGAGACTGAAGAAGGGGAAGTCCGAGGCCCTCCTTTGTCGTATGGTCGGAAAGCAACCATAAATCCTCCTTCTCGACATGAAACTCGACAGCTATCCAACGTCTGAACGTGCTGAAGATTTCATGCATAGCTTTGACGTGGCCCTGATATGCCAGCTCACTTTCATCTGGCATTAGTTCGAAGCCCGAACAGTCGGACGCATCTTCCGAATAAGCCAGTACACGATCTTTAAGGTCAGTGCACGGATTATCGATCTTGAGGGATATCGGAAGCTCTCCGCATCGTTCAAGGTAATACTTGAACAGCGCGCGGGCCTCCGGTTTCGGTCCTGCATAAATATTCGTCCACAAGCACGGGGCCGCCATAGCAATGTCTCGCCACTTGGAGCATACAAGACTGATGCTCAGAGGGGTTTTGTGATACATAGGCTCGTAAGATGTGCAGGCGAAAGCGAATATGAGGGAAAGAATTTCAGTGGGAAGCTGGCGTATGGGGGCGTGGGTTATGTATGCTCGAGTTTGGCGGATGTGGTAGCCCAAATGCGCATGATGCTTCTTGAGAGTTACAAGGATGGTTTCCACACGCAGAATATCTTCGACTAGAGCAGCAAACTCGGCGCTGGGATCAGAGAGGCCGCTTTCCAGTGTGAAAGCGTCGTTTCGAGAAAGATTATGGTACGCTCTGAAGGTGTTGGTGGCAAAGGGAAGGGTGTAGGATTTCAATATCATGGATGCAGAGCATTTGGGGCAGAATTCAACAGAGATGTTCAAATTAGACATTTTTGGCCTGATAGAGCTGAGATAACATACGATTCCTGTGAAATCGACTTACGATACTACGTATTCCAATTGGCAGCAATAAAAGAGGTCGACGCAAGTCCCACGTTCGGAACACCTACATCGTTACAGTCAAATGGCAATTTCAGTTGAGTTCGATTTACTTACCTCCAACAGTCTGCAACTCTGCGCTCTTGAGAAACTGCAACCTTCGAAAACGAGATGAACGTTGAGTTCAACAAGTGACGTCTGATCGAGCGACCAGTTTGACGTTGTTTATATCAACCGCTCTCCGCTTGTACCACACAGGTACCACATTCACCTTGAGGTTCTTCAACAGACGGACCTATCACTTTTCCAATAAGAGTACTGTTGATAGACAGCACTAACTCTTAGCTTGATGAAGTTAGCCCTGAGGTGAGTAATTTTATCAGTATCAGTGTCAGTTCAACTTGTGCTGCTTCTTGTGGGTTTCAGAGAATCCATAAATGGTTTTTGATTCGTCCACGCATACTATGACGTGCCTTCCGAGTCAGAGTCTCGGCACCAACGATTCTCTTCCCTTCCCTATAGAAGCCCTGGTTTTGCGACTTCCACCACCAAGACACGCCGCAAAATGGCACCACAACTACCCCTCGAGCTCATTGACACAATCGTCGACAGTCATCGCTACAGCGAGAAGAAGCTCCTCCTCTCCCTCATCTCAGCCTCACGTTGTTTCAAACGCGCTCGCAGATACCTCTACCGATACGTCAAAATCGACCTCAAGCCCCACGCTGATAAGTCAAAGCCTCCAGACCTCTTCCTTTTCCTTGACCTGCTCTCCTTCTACGGCGCTGCCATCAGGTCTTATGTCATAGGGCTCGACCTGAGATCAGTCATGCTCGCGACGAAAGACGTGTACGCGAAACAATGCGCTGTATCTGCGTTAAAGGATGTGATCTCCCAGCTCACGGCTTTGAGGGATATGGATATCCACTTTGAGGATGGCTCGACGTCTCAGGCGGCAGATTATGAATATGTTATGCCGTTCCTGGCGTCGTCGACGATCCAGTCACTGTTAGTCGATGGGTCGACCGAGCAGGTAACCGTCGAGGGCCTCACAGCCGCGAATTTTCGTCTATTGCTTTCTGGGATGCCGAATCTGCGTTTCCTTCTTGTCCGCCGGTTTTCGGAGTCTATGGTCACGGATGTAGTTGCGAAGTTGCCTTCCCCGAGACTCATAGTGAGTGCATGCTTCTAAGTATGTAGTGTCTGAAAAAGGAGTTCTTAGTGGTTGTAGATATCTTGCGGCTGACTCTCTTGAATCTGCCCGTCATGGAAGAAGCTTGCATAGACCTTGCTAACCTGTACTACTATAAGCATTCTGGTCCTCGAGAAGTGTCAGTCCCCTGGTGGTGGTTCGGTTTGTCCCCTCATCCCCTTCGAGACCTGATTATTGACGCACATATAGACCTTTATGCGAGGAATCTGATGGCGTGTGCACACGCCGTCATCGTCGACATGGGAGAGAAAGTCGGGTCTCCTGTGAATCTTACTTATCATCTAGAAAACTATAATGTCACGGAAGAGCTCGGATTGGTATTCCGCGGGTCATTTAGAAGAATGCTTCAAACATCGTTCGACCGGCAGACATGGAGAGATATCCTATTCACAGCCAAGGAACGCAGCAACCTCAAGTCATTGTGTCTTACGCTGTTTTGTGAACCGAAGCATTACGAACAGAGAAAGCAGAGGATGCTGGACCTCCAGCGCCGCTTCGAAGATATTATAAAGCAGGTTGGGCCATCGGAGAAGCTGAAGCTGAAGTGCCACATCGTTGTTCGCAATAACATGAAGGCTGTGCCAGTGCCTGTGGCGTCTGAAGATTTCTTGATCCCAATAATCAGCAAGGAGTAGTGTATTGTATTTGGTCTGTTCATGAAGGTTTCATGTACATACTACAATTATCGCCTTGCCTCGACTCGGAGATGCCCTATGAATCTATCCTGTCTTCATCACGCTTCATCTCAGCATAAGTAGTACTAACCTCGTACAGCTGTCGCTATCTGGAATGCCACTATCTCGTCGTACTCTCCCGGTTTCGGTTTCATCATCAAGACCAACTTCAATATTGATAATGCGATATTTTACCGATTTTTACAGGTGGTAGAGTGGTCGGTCCCGGGGGGCTTGCGCTGAGTCCCCTGCCTTCAGATTGTCTATGTACGAGCATGATATGCTGCCCAAGCTAGCTATAATCTCTTTCCTAGCGAATTGGTTGGTATGCGAACAATTTGGCACCATGGCATTCAGCAAGAACTCGTAGTGTTGTAACAAACCGTGGCCGGATATAAATAACTCTATACATGCGACAATTACCAGATGCTTGCCCGGATACCACTCCGCCTGAGTTTCTGCAAATGGTCTAAAACTGCGCGCTTGAATTCAGCCCCATTCCGTCTACCCAGCACAACCGAAGAAAGACCCGATGTCCCTTCTCCGTCACTAACCCGCGACGACAGCATGGCCATCAGACTGTCGTCTGGATAGCGGTCTTCCGCCCATACAAGCTCCAGCGCCTCCAGCTGGGGAATAACAGAATGGTTCGCCATCGCTGGGATGAGCTCAGTGAGGAGAGGAGGCCCAGAGATGGCTTCGATGACGGTGAGGCTCTGCAGCTCCGGCATCGCCTGCAGCGCTGGTACAAGAGTCGTCGCCATTGGAGCGGCGAGACATATGTGCTGGGCTCGATATCGGCCATGCATCGTGAGATTAAATGATTCGAGCGGGCATTTGGTCTTTTGTAAGAGCTTGGGAACTGCCTCCAACACGTTCATCCAAAAGTCAGGAAGTTCGCGCCCATTTCTATGACCAGGGTCTCGAGCCACAATCGTAAGCGATTTGAGGCTAGGAATAGATGCCTCCCCAAAAAAACGCTTCAAGTCCGTCGTCCAGACCGCCGTATCGAACACGATGCGCGCAATTGATAGTGAAAGCAATGTGTTTTGATCTACTAATTTGTCGTCCAAGAAAGGACACGGAGTGTATATGACGAGGGTTGAACTTCCGGCATTGCTATCAGTGAATAAAGGATTGAGGGCGGCCAGGCACTCCAAGCCTTCTCGATTCGTGTGTAATTCGGATATGTTTGTTGGTAGCCCGGAATTCCGATACAAATTACCGTCAGTCTCGTTTAGGTCCAGGTAAGTAAGACGGGGCGCATTTTGAAAAGCGGAGGGGAGTTGGTGATACACACTGTTTTTTAGTGCTAATGTGAGAGACTCAAGAAGGGGGAGTCCGAGACACTGCTTTGTCGTATGGTCGGAAAGCAACCATAAATCCTCCTTCTCGACATGAAACTCGACAGCTATCCAACGTCTGAAAGTGCTGAAGATTTCATGCATAGCTTCCACGTGGTCCCGGTATGCCAGACCACTAGCACTTTCATCCGGCGTCCCCGTGCCGGTTAAAAGAGAAGGTTTTTGGATACGTGGTTTATCGAGCTTGAGCGATATCGGAAGCTCCGCGCATCGTTCAAGATAATACTTGAACAGCGCGCGGGCCTCCGGTTTCGGTCCTGCATAAATATGTGTCCACAAGCGCGGAGCAGCCATGGCAATGTCTCGCCACTTGGAGCAGACAAGACTGATGCTCAGAGGAGTTTTGTGGTATTCGGGCTCGTAGGACGTGCAGGCGAAAGCGAATATGAGGGAAAGAATTTCAGTGGGAAGTTGGCGTATGGGGGAGTGGGTTATGTACGCGCGAGTTTGACAGATGTGGTAATCCAAATGCGCACGATGCTTCTTGAGAGTCGCAAGTAGGGTCTCCACGCGCTGGATCTCTACTGCCAAGGCAGCGGACTCGGAGATGGGGTCAGAAAGACCAGTTTCCAATGTGAGAGCGTCAGTTTGAGAAACATTTCGGTACGCCCTGAAAGTGTTGGTGGCAAAGGGAAGGGTATAAGATTTAAATGTCATCGATGCACAACATTTCGGGCACATTTCAACGGAGGTGTTCAAATCAGATGACATTTCGGTCTACAAGAGTTGAGACAACATCAGATGCTGGTGAAATCGACGTACAGTACTACGTGTTGACGGTAATAAAAGTGTTGGTAGCAGGTTCCGCTGTTCAGAAAACGCCTGTATCGTTGTAATCAACGATTGGAGTTCAGTTTAATCTAGCTCACTCACCGGCGAAAGATTGCGACTCTGTGCTTTCAAGGGACAAGGAACTAGATGGATGGCAAGCCAGGCAACTTGAAGCAGGAGGCAAGAAGCACCAGTTTGGTTTTGTTTATATCGGAGGCTGCCACCCGAATTGTCCCCCCCTCATATCATGATTGATAGAAGTACCTAGAAGTACACCTCGGTTACCGCCTTTGACCATGATATTTCGTAGATCCCCATCAATCGAACAGATGCAAGCATTACTACACGAACGTTGTACAGGCTGGATATGTCATTGACTATAACCACAAGCAAGCCCTGGTGTCCTCCGTCCCAACTCCGTCCGATCCCAGCGTCGTATCAAGCTGCCCTTGGACGATCTATTGTGCATTGGCCTCGGTCTCTCCATGGTGCACACAGATATCCTGACCATGTCGTGGCGCGGAGTCAAGCGGGTTAATTTCAATTTGGGTTGATCGGTGGAAGTAGGAAGGCTTTTTCTTCGCATCCACCACGACGCGAGGCAAGTATCAAGTTTAGACGTCCTGTGAGTGTACTCGTGCCCCTTCAAAGCTTTCTTTAACTTTAGGTTAACAGGATCTCCCGTTGGTCTCCCTTCTGTCCTGTCTCCGTCCTGTGATTTGCCAAAGAACGCGTCAATTATGGAGCAACGTCCTGACTCGGCATCGTAAGTATTTTCTTACCTACATATTGTACGCTATGCAAACTCTTTCTAGTGTGCAGCAGCTCGCGACGGCCAACGCGACTGAGCCTAGTATCTCTCCTGCCCGGACGTCCTACACCGTCACCTCGCCGTTCGAAAAGAACGTCGCAAGAGGGTTTTATGCACCTAGCCCAGAGGACGTGCAGGTCATAACCGCTGGCCTTGAACAGCCAGATCGTGAACTTCTAGACCTGGAAAGGGAGATCGCGCAGACAACAGCCAAGTTGAACGCACTAAAAAGGCGCCGCGCACATCTCTTAAGGCAGACCACCCAATACCACGCGTACATCGCGCCTTCTCCGATCCGCCAGCTTCCCACAGAAATCCTCCAACTCATCTTCGTCGAGGCGTGCACGTCCTACCATCGCTATGAGTACGAACTGCCTCTAGACATTAGTTGGACCTGCTGGAAGTGGCGCCAAGTCGCGCTGGCCACCCCCGCAATATGGACGAATATTTACTTCGGGGGGCATCAGTGGTATCGTCTCTTCGACATCTACGCGCGCCGCTCGAGGGGTCTGCCGCTCTCCATCAAAATCAAGGTCCCCTACCAACGACGGCCTTCTGAGAGTGATGCCGGTCAGTGGGACCAGTATGAGGAGACATATGAACACCATTTCGATGCCATGTTCGAGGTGTTTAGCACGTATCGGCGTTGGAGGGATGTCGAGCTGTATTTGGGCATGGAGGATCTGAAGTTGCTTGATCTTTGCGCGTTTGATTCGGATTTGGAGGAAGAGGGCCCACTCGAGGAGCTGGAGAGTGTGACGCTGGGGATTGAAGGTCATGACTATTTGGAGAGCGATGACATTCCGTTCGCGTTCCGGAAAAAGCATGCTCCGAATCTTTACAGCTTCGACGTTGTAGAACGTCCTCTCAATTAGTGACAGAACAGCGATGATGATGGAATCCCATATTATCATTGTCACCGACTGTGGATGATTAACACTAGCAGTATGAAATCTAAAATTACCACAAGCTTGCTCGAACACCGCTCTTTCTAAGTTCTTGCAAATGGTCCACGACTGCAGGCATGAATTCGGCCCCATGTCGTCTTCCTAGAACGACCGAAGACAGACCCGGTGTCCCTTCTCCGTCACTAACCCGCGACGACAGCATGGCCATCAGACTGTCGTCTGGATGGCGGTCTTCCGCCCACACAAGCTCGAGCGCCTCCAGCTGGGGAATAACAGAATGGTGCGTCATCGCTGGGATGAGCTCAGCGAGGAGAGGAGGCCCTGAGATGGCTTCGATGACGGCGAGGCTCCGCAGCTCTGGCATCGCCTGCAGCGCGTGTACAAGAGTCGTCGCCATTGGAGCGGCGAAACAGAGGTGATGCGCCCGATATCGGCCATGCATCGCGAGACTGAACGAATCGAGCGTGCATTTGGAGTTTTGTAAGAGCTTGGGAACTGCCTCCAGCAAGTTGACCCATGGTTCGCGCCGAGTTGTATTAGCAGAGTCTCGAGCTACAATCGTAAGCGCCTTGAGGCCAGGAATCGACACCTCATCAAGAAATCTCTTCAAGCTCGTCGTCCACGCCTCCGGATTGAGCACGAGGTGTGTAACTGATGGTGAAAGCAAGGAAGTCTCAGGACCCCATCTGTTGCTCAACCAAGGACTCGAAGGGTACATGACAAGGGTTGAGTTTCCGTCCTTGCTCGCAGTGAATGAGATGAGGGGCGCCAGGTCCCCCAAGTCGTCTCGATTCGTATGTAACTCGGAAATGTTGGCCGGTAGACCGGGCCTCCACCAACTAAACGCAGTCTCGTTTAGGTTTAGGTATGTGAGACGAGGTGCATTCTGAAAAGCGGAGGGGAGTGTATCGGCAATATACGTACTGTTTTTCAGTGCCAATGTGAGAGACTCCAGGATGGGAAGTCCGAATTGCTCTTTCGTGGTGTAGTGGGAAAGCAATTCCAAGTCCTCCATCCCCATATGAAACTCGACTGCTATCCAACGTCTGAATGTGCTGTAGATTTCATGTATTTCATCCACGTGGTGTGCTATAGGACTAGCACTTCCATCTGGCGTCAATGCCAAGCCGGCCCGAAGGGGACGATCTTCAATGCACGGTTTATTGATCTTGAGTGATATCGGAAGCTCTCCGCATCGTTCAAGATGATACCTGAACAGCGCGCGCGCTTCCGGTCCCGACCCTATGTAGATATTGGTCCACAAGTGCGGAGCCGCCAGAACAATGTCTCGCCACTTGGAGCATACAAGACTGATGCTGAGAGGGCTTTTGTGATACTCGGGCTCGTAGGACGTGCAGGCGAAAGCGAATATGAGAGTAAGAATTTCAGTGGGAAGCTGGCGTATGGGGGATTGGGTTGTATATGCACGGGTTTGGCGGATGTGGTAATCCAAATGAGCACGATGCTTTTTGAGGGTCGCCAGGACGGATTCCACGCGCTGGATCTCTACCGCTAGGGCAGCGGACTCGGAGATGGGGTCAGAGAGGCCGCTTTCCAGTGTAAGAGCGTCGCCACGAGAGAGATTATGGTATGCCCGTAAAGCATTGGTGGCAAAAGGAAGGGTATATGATTTCAATGTCACAGTAGCACAGCATTTTGGGCAAAGTTCAACAGAGGTGCTTAAATCAGACGACATCTTCGACCTACTGAATAGAGCTGAGATAACATACGGTTCCTGTGAAATCGACTTACGGTAGTATGTGTTGGCGGCAATTGATCGAGGCAAGTCCCTGGTTCGAAAACGCCTATACATCGTTGCATTTAAGTGGTGGTCGAGGTTCAGTTCAGTCCGATTCGCTTACCTCCAACTCTGCTCTTGGGGGACTGGAACCTTCGAAAAGAGATGAACGTTTAATTCAACAACGGCGACTGTTTGACATTGTTTATCTTGAACGCTGCCCCTTGGACCTGTACCGCGTTCGCGTCCAAGACGTTACACTGTAATGCTTCAGCAGACGGACCTGTCACCTTTTGAATAAGGCTACTGTTGATGAATAGTAATAACCCTTAACCTGAATAATAAGTACTTGTGGATGAAACTTGAGGTGAGTGGTTTTATCAGTTCCTGTGGCTGGATGCATGAATGATGGTTATCCATGATCTCAATGACCACAACCCACTGGGAGAAACAGTGCTTCTTGTGTGTTTCTGCCACGTCAATAATAAAGTGCGCTGGAAAGGTACGTACCTCGAGTTCGCTTCCGACTCGTCCGCACTATCGGTAATCTGATTTCGACAGGACAAAGAGGAACAATAGTCGCCACGATTCACTTTGTGAGAGATGTCGAAAATTCTCGCTGTCTAATCAGACAGATCGTCAAGTTCTATTGAGTACGCTCCGAATAAAGTGTTATTGTCAGTGTCGTCGCCCGGTTACATTTCAACTTCCAACAGTACGCTGACACTTCGTCAACGTCTGTCGGACGCAACCTACACAGTAAGCTAAAATCATCACTGTAGCACGAGGAACCACGTCAGATACGACGACCTTTTCAACAATATGCGTCCGCTCCGGCAGGACCAGCACCTTCCCATCTTTCTTGCAACCACTCACACACTCACTTCCGTACTACAAGCCCGGAACGGCCGACAATGAGCTCCTCCGCTTCTTCAGACACGCTCTCTGGTTCCATGTCGAGCACGTTCACCTTTCCATCAGCGTCTTCGTCGTACGCGCTTTCTGCTCTTACCATAACCAACCTGACCACGGACATCGATAGCCCAACCAACGCCCCATCCACGATGAATTCATTCCATCTGCCCACATGGAGTATCGTCTTAATCGTTGTTGGTCAGTCACATCGTCCGCCTTACCTTTCGCTCAAGACTGATTTGGATCAGTGGGATTCACCAGCGTTGCCGGAGGCGCATATACGAGATGGAGGCGCCAGGACCGCGTGCCAGTCGTTCAGAACGAAGTGATTTATACCCCGGCGACGTATCGAGTTACATATGCCACAGTGGACGTGGTCCGCGTGTAGTTAACGGTACGACAATACACGAGAGCATCATATTGAGTCTTGCACGGCCCTAATGAGATGTTATCAGTTCCGAATCTTATATCTGTGAAGCAACCCACCCTAGGGAAAAGTATCCATTGAGACAGCAGGATCTACTCAAATGTTCAAGGAATGACTGTAAAAGGAACTGTTCAAGAACGCACCCAGTCTCGAAGAGTGAACGGTACATCATGCATTAGTACGTCCTCCTTCTCGTCGGCAATAACGCATATAAGTGGGGCGATGGCGCTGTCGAGGTCGCGTCTTGTTGGAATATGTTCGGTAGTCTGTACGTAGGTAAAACCGGCACACGACGACGAATGCCATTGAGGTAATGTTGCGAGCATGTCCGTCATCTTCTCAAAGAACGAACGCGTCAGATAGGTCGGGAGCAGGCAACAAAGCCAGGTATTCAGCGGTCACGTATAATAGCACTGTCGGAGCACCGGTAACCCGCACAACGTACAGCACTCGGCGATCGTAGGTGATAGCACCCAGAGACCTTTCACGTCCACGCGAGCCAATGGAGGTAATGGAAAATTGGGCGGAATCTAGTGTTCAAAGGTCGTTGTAGCGAACCACGGCGGGACATATGACGATTGCGAATAATCGCACATCTGGGATGGTTCCACGTCTCCAATCGTTCCACCTGTACATTGGTGTCATACGAGGTCAATTTTTCTCGATGTACCCCAGCCAGGTCATAATAGAGGGGCTGTCACTGGTTATTGCGGATCTACATTCGAAGGCGACTGCGACGCGTGGACACGCAAAGAAAGGGGGAGATGGAGTAGGTTGTGTACGGATAGTCCGGTCTGAATAGGAAGAGCTGTTGTACCAAAACCGGTGATGCCGACTAGCAGGGCGCCCTGAGGGCGAGAACGTGGATAACTAGTCCGAAGAAAGACACCCCAAACGCAACGAGCATGGGAACAGGAAGAATACCGATGATGAGGGGGACATGCCATGCATCAATATTGTCGAACCTAAACTGGCGGAAGCGACTGCGGTCGCCGGGGGACCCGAGGGAACAGTCATATATTGGTGGATCTCGTCCTTCATCACCCGCGAAAGACGGAGCATCTCAAAGACCATATATACTGTGACCTGATTGTAGTGGACCGCAGGTCTGGAGAGGCCTGCGTAAAGAAGGTAGAAAGAACAGCTGAGAATAGACAAGCCTTCGAACAATCATTAACATTGTAGTCACGATGTTTGAGGGACCACTCACAAAAACTAACAAAACGTCCAACGCATCTCTCCAGTCCCCGAACCTATCACTATCGAACTTGGCGTATTCCTCCAGAAACGTCTTCGACTAGTGCCATAGGTCTCATCTCCTCGAAAGGACCGTTTTCAGGAAACTTCTGCTAATAATCAAAGGCGTCGTTTCCTGCGTGACGTAAATTAATTCTAGGCCGGACTACATCTTTGGATACATACCTCTCTCGACGTGTGAGCATCTCCTATTCAATCCCATGCGTTTACGCCTTCTATGCTTGCATTATTCAAGGCCTAGAGTAGTCGGCGTACATCTAGGGAACGTCGTACAGGACACTTCCTGGTTTCGAGGCAGGCCTTCAGACGAATATGACATTGTAGCGGAGGATTGACCTGAATGACAATGAGCAGATGAAAGGTACTGCATTCCCTTAGACGCACAAGTCGCATGCTCCAAAAAATTCGATAACATCGATCCGGTTTTCCATCGCATTGGTTGCGCCTATGATAGGCGAACTAGATTCATAATCATGAACGAGCCCAGCAACGCACATGACAGACGTCATGTCATAGTCGTCCATCGCTTGTAGGAACGAAGACGAATCCCTGGGGCAACGTTGTAAGCATGGTCGTCATCTTCTCCCAAAACGCATTAAACTTGCCGGACGCAGATGACAACACCTTGTATTCGGCCCCACAAGAAAGATTTTCCACATTTCCGACTGAAAGTTGGAAGAGCTGTAGCTCGGCATAAATGCAAAAACGCGGTCGACGCGTTCGCTGAAGTTCATGAGTTGCCGAGTCCGCCGTGGAGTATTTTCTCGTGGTGGGAAGCGCCCTGTGGGTGATGGCCAAGTATGCTTAGGCATCATGTCCGCGTCCAGCCCAGGTCGTCAATCCGGACCTCGACTGATTCGCAGTGGCGATTCAAGACCTACTAGCCGAGCGTCACATCTGACTCCTCGAGCTTTGAGCCCTGCATGGACCAACTCTTTCGCGAAACACATCGTCACAGCGATTACCGGAGTAAACTGATTTGTAGGTGTATGACGAGCGCGGTCTGGTTCGAATAGAGAATACGTCCTCCTAGCTAGGAGACGGAAATCTTCCTTGGAAGCGCGCGCAGAACGCGGCTGATGGAGTTGACGACTTGACAGATAAACTGTAAGTTGGGTGATCAAGACGCTGAGAGCTGGGGGAGGGACCGGAAAGGAACAATTGGAGGACACACTTACTAGCTCCTTGCTGGTCTCGCACCACTATGGAGCTCATCTCGCCAACAAACGAACAGCTGCGGCCATCCATCCCGCCTGCCATTCCCCGAATTAGGCGACAGTAATAGCTTGACCGCTCTCAATCCGTTCGCCTTGAAGGAAATCGGGACATCGGTCGCGGTGCTAGCTTGACCGCCAGTCGCTGACCTCTCCCACAGTTATCAAAGCACTCCATATTCCGTGCCCGTCGCAGAACGAATCGTGTGCTTGGTGAGGGAGAATACAGGGAGCACGGTGGTTGAAAGGGCGGAATCGTTGAACTCGGTGTATATAGATACATTCAAAACATCAGTACGCGTTCTGTTTTTGGGTCAGTTCCATTTCATATGCGGATGTAAAGAAAACGGCCACCGTCTGCTGAAGGCGCGCGCCTCCTACGTACTGCTTCACGGTTATCCTGGCGCGTAGGTTGCTGTCGCTAGAGCCGCGCTTGAAAATTCGGCATCCGAGTACCTCCAAATGCGCCGTAGTCTTGTAGTCTGTATTTTATTGCCGGACCAGAACCGTTGCTCGCCCTTCCCGATTGGGACGT
>QLPD01002328.1:0-18623 GCA_003314085.1 Hymenopellis raphanipes
GTCGGGGAAACCACTCTATTACCGGATTTCAGATGACCTGGAGTTCTCTTGAGCTTGGATGTTTTTCAAAGCTCTCTCACCTTTGGGTAAATCTCATAATTTACAGGGTGACTCGTGTTTAACTGTATCCGCAATCTTCCCAATCCCCGACTTCCGTCTGTGAAGCGGTTTCTACTTATATCTGCGAATGCAAGTTTTAGTTTTGTAGCTTGGAAAATGGTTGGTCTCTGGGGAACGGCTGTCGACAGAGCTCTCAACGACGGCCTTGGGCTCGTTAACGATAACACGCGCACAGAAGAATTTCTTTCGCCCGTCCATGGGGGGCCGAACTCTTGGAACCGTTTCTAAGGATAGTAAAGTGGCGAAAAACCCTAGCCGTGTTTCTTTGGTTCGGCGAGGCCGGCATCCAGTAACTGGACGGGGACTTGAATGTCTTTCCATTGTTGATTGTTGTTTATTGACTCCCAGTCCATTGTTTGCTAGGACCACTCTCCTCGTGCCTTGTGGCGATTACGCCCAATTGGGAAACTGGAGCTTTAGGTTGGGTCGCGTGACATATAAATTCGAACTCTCACTCTCTACACTTCTACCGCGACATCCTCTATCACCCACATCACGAAAAGGGGTGTGGGCCTTAAGATGTCTCTAGATAGTTTGAGGCTCTTGAGGTGTCTTGGTGCTGCTAAGCTGCCGATGCAGTCAAGGCGCCTTGAATGAAGGTTCGGCGGTAAGCCCTACCTCAAGTAGCCTTAGGATGCCTTAGGATGGCTTGGAGGATCCTCAAGTCTCCTCTGATATGCCTTAAATCAACTACAAATCAAGCACTTGTCTAGGCTCACTTTGAATACAACTTAAATGAGTCTGTATCTTACTTCAAGTCTGCTTAATTCTAATCCAAGATCACCGAAAGCACCTCAAAAACCCTAAAACCTAGGCTAAGAATCAGACCAGTACCCAAATAATTGGTCCAGAAATTTGATTAAATTGCAGATACAGAACCAAAGACTACACAACAACCACGAATACTAGGCATAATAGGCAGCAAGTCTATAATGGAAGGACTGTATTAAAATGACCATGGCAAAATATTGGTATGCTCCAGTTGAGGTGGCCCCGGTCATCGTGTTCGGCCATGCTCGGTGGTTGTCCTTGTCCGCGCTCAGTGGTTGGGCCCCGTCCGTGCATGTCCTCCTCCCTGGTTGGTGGTGGTCCCGGTCATCACGTTCGTCCGTGCTCGGTATGTGGTCCTCGCCCATGCTTGTCCTCGTCCACCGTGGTGGGTGGTTGTCCTCGTCCATGGTTGGTGTTTGTCCTCGTCCGTGCTCGTGGTTATCCTCGTCCGTGTTCGTGGTCATCCTCGTCCGTGCTCGTGGTTATCCTCGTCCGTGCTCGTGGTTATCCTCGTCCGTGTTCGTGGTCATCCTCGTCCGTGGTTGGTGGTTGTCCTCGTCCGTGGTTGGTGGTTGTCCTCATCTGCGGTTGGTGGTTGTCCTCGTCCATGCTCGGTCATCGTGCATCGTGCTCGGTCGCCAAGTGCTCGCTAGCCGTTCTCGTCCATGGTCTTTATCGTGTTTGATGCGGTTGCGGTCATTGATGTGTCCCAGTTGCAGTCAAGGTCGTGTGTAAGACGACGTTGAGGTCGTAGTCGTGGGCGATAGTGTCGGAAACGCTCTACGGTCCATGGTGGAAAGAAAGACATAGTACGATCGGGTTCCAAACTTATAAAGAACCAACACGTGATGTTGACGTGGCTTGTGATGGCCGTCGGACCGACGGTGAAATGGACTTGAAAGAAATTCGAGCAAGGATATGCCGTGTGTTTGATTAGTTTACGCCAAAAATCCCTGTGTAATGAGAGGCGTGGGTAGAGCGCGAAACAGATGTCGGTGTTCGATGGCCCGGGTGAAAGTAACATCGAAGTGTTGGAGGCCGCTGCCGATGTCGTGCTGTTCTGCCCTGGCATATTTAGAACCAGCAAGACATGGAAGCAGAATGAGAAAATGTGCACCTCTGAAGACTGTACACGCCCGCGGCGTCGTACGAGCCTTGCTACTCGTATGTATGACTACCAATCTTAAGAAAATTTCTTGATTTGCGGCCTCGTTGGAGGGCTTACGCGTCCAGCGGGGCCGCCGGGGGCTCTTCAAGCCCACAGATTGAGCCAAGTAACGGGGAGACGACGTAAAGTCGATCTCTGTGACAATACGAGACGACGTAGAGTCGATCTCTGGGCGGCGAAGGTCTATGATGGTGGTGGTTAGAGGGAGAGAATGACTGCGATCGCTGTTTCGGATCGGTCATCCGAACATGAGCGGAACGACTTCAACGTTGCTCGGAACAACGACGAGAGGCTCGGAATAGCGAGATAAGTGTCGGTATTTTCCTCTGCATATATATACAATTGATTCCAAATATTTTTAAAGGTCAGCATGCGCAGAAATATCGGGAACTTGCTTACATGGCAAGTATCCCATCCGCATCTGTATATAACGAGTATTCTAGCTCATGACAGCGTACCGGCCGCCCATATCCTGCTTAGATATCGAAAGAATAGTCATTTATATGTGACCAAGCAAAGAATTCTTGTCTATGTCGACCAAAATGAAATAGAAATTGCTATCGGATGGTTTCCTTCTCGATCACTTGGACTTGTACCAACTCCATCATCGATTCGAGCGACCGACTATGAGTCGCCGCTCCTTTCTTCAGAGGCCGATCATACGTCGTTGCCCATTTCCTCGGAGGCCGACTATGCGTCGTCAATATTGTTCAGTAGGCTTGCATTCAGTCTCTACGTCGAGACCAACGTTTTCCGGATGCTAAGGCCCGGGCAGCCGAACAGCGATCAAGTGCTGTTCGGCGTCGTCTCCTCTGACTCTCACCACCACCATCAATCACGCGATGTCCTTGTACACCGACATTTATCTCCACTTTTCGTCTTTCACCGTCTTCTTGTAGCTCTTCGGCTGCCTTTTGGACTACTGGAGCCTGTGTTCTATGCCGCCAACGCGAATACGTTTTACATTGAGTACAGGCTCAGCCAGGTGGAGATGAGAAGGATCTGGCCCGCTAGTCGCCAAGTGCGAATGGACAAGGAATGGTTGAAGGCGGCGTTGCGCCGTCTGCTGGCGAGCAACGCCTACTCTGCGCGTATTCGATTTCTCTTTTTTATGTATTATCTTAATTTTCAGCTTGATGTAGCCCTCTTGACGGACTCGCAGCCTCCGCCGCACCTCGTAAACTGACATTCTCTTGTCTTCTTTATGCCAGCAGGACGGCAATCGCGTAAGCCCTTTTCAAAGGCATCCAGCAACAACCGCGCAAGCTCACAGCATATTCAAGAAACAGCACTCGCCCCTCCAAACGTATAGAGACTACGGTGCTCGTCTTCTCGCAGAATTTCTTTGATTGGGACGGCGTAGGCGTCGTCCGCCTAGAATGCGTAACATCTTCATGAGATAGTGCATTCGCGAGACAGCGTCGTCGATGACAGTACCGTCGTCGCCAAGACAGCCTTGTGCTTGATCATACTCCAAGAATGCCTTCCGCCAGATGGGACTCTAGGGATGCATGTCGTCAGAGATTGCAAGGAGAATTCGGCCTGTCGTTGCGCCGTCTGCTGGCGAGCAACGCCAACTATGTGCGTATTCTTTCCAATACATTTTCTTACTGCTCAGCTCTTAGCCATTCCGCAGTTCTCGTGCACGCCTTTGATGCAGCGCCTCTACCATGCCCGCGACGACCTCTCACGACTGTCTCCCGCTTTAGCCAACCAAAAAGCAATCAGCTACTGTCCGGTATCATGGACTGCCAGGCGTCGAAGATGGCAAGTGCAACAGATAGAAGTAGTTGGAGGATGGTACGCTGTCTGTTCCCTAACCCCAAAATTGCCCTTCTCTCGTATCTCTGCACGATGACGGTCCTTACTTGCCCTCTCTCTGAATCCTTACTGCGAATCTCACGGTCATCATCTGCCTTGCATAGCGAACCGGATAGCATTTCGACCAGGGTATTGGTCGTTGCATCTTTATGCAGTGACTGCCTCGGCGAAACATTTCCTCCGTGCGCGTAACTGTTGCAACCACCTGCTGTTGACGTCTCATGATTCAGTCGTCTCTGTTCTGTCCACTTTTCTACTGCGGCGATTCCATCCAATTTGGCCGACCAGTCGGCTGACCCGGATATACATTCGTATGGACAACGCCTCGATGAAATATCTGCTTTCGGGTACTCTAAAGAAAGGAGAAAGTTGTCTCCTTCAAGTGCGACTACATCCTTGGAAGCTCTCAAAGGATGTCGTGCACAGGAGTGCTGTCTCAAATGGTCTTGTTGGCTTTGAGAGAGGTGATGTATGTAGTATATATTTAAGGTTTCCTAAAGAGACTCAAGGTGTGCTAATGCAGATCCCCAGTGTCTGAAGACACCTTAAGGGAATTAAGGCCCCATAAGCCCCTCAAGAGTCTCGAGAAATGGGGCCTGCCTTGAGATGCTTTAGTGCTGGAGGCGGTTTCCTGATGCATCATGAATCCGGTGGTCAAGAAGGCCCTGCAAGCCATCGATGATTTCTTTGCGTACGTTTAATTCTAGTCCTTCAGTCTTTATTCCCATTGTCCTTCAGAGCGAACCCGATTCTTCCAGACTGGGTGAACGCCGAACTCGAAGCGTTGTTCGGCAAGGCGTTACCTCCCACCGACACCCTCGCCTGCCCACCCGACTTCTCGACATCCCTCGACGCGTCGACTGCGTTCAACTCGGTCGATCTTTCTCATTTCAGCGAGACCGACACCCAGACGTCCTCCCCCGACTTCTCATCGCTCTCCGACGCGTACAATGACTTTCATGAGGACGGACTCCCCTTGGAACCTAGCGATGGCGACGCCGACACGCCCTTTGACGCATATACCCCGCCTTTGCCTTTGCCCCCTCCTTCTTCAGTGTCACGATATTCCGTTCCGCCTACGTTCACAGACGTTGCTGAATACAACGTGCCGGCGCCCAAGCCTTATTACCCTCTTTCATCCCATTATTCCCAACCGTCTACGAACATCGTCACTCCCTTTGTTGCGAATTCCGCCAACCCGACTGGTACCAAGCATACCAGTCTGTCATTCGCTGACTGGGACCACGAATCGTTATACCCTTCTCAACCTCCGACGACCCAGCCGTTCTATATTCCTCCTCCTCCCGGGGCTACCTATCTAAGTGCCGAAGCATCTGAGTCGTTTAGCCATGGATTTCAGCCCCAGGAATTCCACAGTGACACGTTATCCGTTCACCAACAACAGTACGTCCTTCTTCCCTATGCCTGAAGGAATCGCCCTGATTAATCCAATCTAGACAGTTTCAAGGGTCTATTGGCCCGATACGAACATCAGGAGAAGTCAGGTTAGCATTCGTATTCTACTTGCTTGTGGTCTTTTCTGACTTGATTCACAGACGTCATGCCGCGCCCTATGGGCGACCGCAAGTACACGGTAGTTCTGAGTCCGAGAAGGAAAACTGCCTGAATCCCGGTGCATTGGTGAGGCTTCGCGAGATTCCGGTCCCACCTGGAAAGAGGTATGGATTTCATCAGTGTGGTGTTCATTTACTAATCAACGCGTTACGAAACAGTAAATTCATGCTCACCAAGAACGATAAATTGGAAACCAAATACCCCCGCATCGATCCCTCTGCCTTCTATTTCTTCGAAGACGTCCCCTCCGAGTTCAGTTGCCCCGTTCCTGGTTGTACTGCTGTCTTGCAGAGAGAGGAGATCAAGGGCCATGGGAAGACTCATGTGCAGCCTGACGGGAAAATAAAGGTTTCCAACGGGTCGAGAGGATTGTCCACGGTTACGGTGGGCTCTTTCCTCAAGAATGTCACAGATCGGGCAGGCCAACATACCTGTCCGTATTGTAACCGGTCGTTGACCCGATCTGAACAGTATAATGCTCGTCGGCATTTGTCGACTTGCCAGAGTCTGAAGAAGCTGGCGGAGGAGGCGCTGGAGGTGTTCCCTTCGCGTGGATATTAGACTGTTTGCATCCACCACTGTATACCATCACATCGCATTGCATTGTTCCATTTATTATCATGATTCATGATCCACTCGGTTTGTAGCATTAGTTCTGTATCTATTATTGCATTGCTGTATTTATGAATAAGTTCATTATTCAAATATGTATGATTTTGAGCCAAGCCCGAGCTTTGAAGTCGGATGCTTGAGTGAAGCACTACTGAGGGGAAATTCACATCTCGTGAGTCGGGCATATATTCGGGACAAGATGCACGAAAGAGGACTGCCGCGATTGATACACCCTTTCAATCAACTCGGGACTTCGTGGTCCCCCGATGGAAGGCGCTTGTATGCCGGCATACGGACGAGTAGATATCGAGTTAGGAGTTCTGAGCCTGCCAAGGATCCTTGACAAAACGATATCACACATAGTGTAATAGTTCTCCAACTTGTCGTCGAGCAGCATGTGTTTCGCGCCTCGCATTATGTTCAAATACGATAAAACCCCTAACCGATCAGTACGGCGGCAGATTATTGGACCCCCTTAACGGTTACGTTAAGTGTGGCGCACATTTCTGCTGGCAGTATGATCAAAGTCAAACCTCAAGATGGCACGCCGACACAGAACTCGGAAGACAGTACAAGTTGCTTTTGGATTGAGGAACGAAATAGAGTATCCTTGAACATCGATTCCGTATTTGTTGCTTGCCCAGTACTACCATTGAAAAGCAAGACAAGCTTGTAAATCGACTCGGGCAACCGATGAATGCACTGCGGCCATAGCGAGACCGGCGGTTTAGTTTAGGGCGGTCGAAAGATTAGTAGCGGGGCGGGGACCACGCGTTACCCCACTGGTCTCACAGAGCCGATGAACATGACGAAAGAGTGTCCGTCTGGGGAGCGACGTTCTCTACAGCGCGTCTTGCTCGAGGACACTTCTCCGCCCAAAGGAGGAGTGTAGCTGACCGTTGGCGAGGAGATGACACGTGCTGGAGGGAGACTCTAGACACGGTGGATTGATGTCTCTAGTGACTTTCGCAGTAGAATAACAAAATCGATACAGTTCAATAGTACAATAAGTACCACATCACCAGGCGATCAACAAACCACGGTCATCACTTCAACTTCAAGACAGTCAAGCTGTCAGTATCAACTCATCATTGGTAAAACTGCGAACCTTTAGAGTCCGTTCGGCCAAGATTTTTGATGAGAAACTCAGGGTCTGGCCAGAATCTCGGTGGTCGGTCCGCATCACCGCGGACAGGCGAGATGGTAATGATTGTCGCTTCCTATGCTCTTAACAGTGACAGCATGCAAGCCAAGGCACTTTACAGCTCCTAAATATAATATAATTATGTTTCCAATGATACTAGTCACTTACTGCTTGACCTTACCTACATTTTAGACAATTTACTTGCTTTTGGACTCAATTCTTCGTTAACTTTGGCCTTGCTACTGATGGAGGGGATTCCAGTGTATAAAAAGCTTTATAATATTGTTTCAAAGTATTGGATGCCAACTTTACTTGTAATTCTACAGCAATACAGGCGAGAAACGACAATCAGTGCCATCTCGCCTGTCCGCGGTGATGCGGACCGACCACTGAGATTCTGGCCAGACCCTGAGTTTCTCATCAAAAATCTTGGCCGAACGGACTCTTAGTGGTGACTCGCTTAGACATCCAGTACTATGAACAGGCGTCTTAGGCATGAAGTGCCCAAAGTTAGTGCTTCAGAAGTGTTCTTAACGTGAGAATTGGAGAATACGAGAAGCAAATAGACACGAACATAATCTATACAGTGCGCGAGACAGTACCTGCTGACGGAGATATCGTTAGTATATAGCGCAGACATAGGGGCAGAAAAGCGCGCTAAAGCGAACGAAGCTAAGAACTTTGTCTAGCGCGAAAAGAAGTCACACCTAAACGAAATGAAAAGGGGGACACGGAGGCGAACTTACGGGAGCGAGTAACGGTGGGTGGAGAGCAACGAGCTGTAAATGCTGATAGGAAAGACACTAGAGGCATAACTTGCATCAATGGGCGCGCAGCAATCCAGCACGCTTCGCCACGACTAAATCGAAGACGGCGTGGAAGAGTGAGTAAGCTTAGTAAGGCCGGGGACCTCGACTATGCATGTAGTAAAGAACGCCAGACATCGCCGTTTTCTGACTGGGTTTGTTTATGATGGTCAAGAATAATAAGACGAGTCACACAAAACGTCACGCAGGCCTCCTTACATCCCGCCCTGACCATCGGCGAGCCACGATGAGCACGACGTTTCAGGGGGCGACCGAAGCCGCATTGGAACATTTTGTAACCGGCGCCCTGTTATCATGATATGGACGACACTCACAGTCGGCGAGCCGAGCTTTGTTCCTTGGTCACCATCGAGGCTGTAGTCCTGGGACATCCATAAGAAGAGCGAATACGTGACTTGGACGCGTCGTAGGATGACTTCTGTTGGGGCTGCTTCGTAGGATGCTTATGAGGGGGCGTACGACGTTGTTGGAGCGTGCTGAGGCATCCGGTCGCGGCTTTTCTCGCTCATCTGCCGGCCGGGCAACATGCGATTCATCCAAAAGTCCGCGTCCAGTAGAAACAGCAAGCCCAGCAACAGTGCTGCTATGGGATGCATTACTGGCCCCGGTTGGTCTTACGCAGCGGCTAAGGTGTACCCCGTTTACCCTCCGATTTATTTGTAAGGTGAGCCTCGCCGTCCGAAGCACTAGACCTTTCTCACCAGTTGTTTCAGATGAAATGGGCAAGAATCTCTTAGTTGAATCGCTCCGGTTTCCCCAAGGTCAGTTGTTTCGCGATCCTTATATGCATGCGTATTCACATGTATAGCAGCGTCTCAAGCCGCAGGCCGATTTAGTATCATCCTCGCTGGTAATAGAGATGCCGTGTCTCCGACAACATCATATCGGACCAGAAACTTGGACCTACACGCACCCACATCTGCCAAAGCCAGAGGGTCAACGGCTGCTGGATACTTCGGCCGGTGTAGCCTTGGGTCGAGTACAGCATGCCACCACCTGCGCCGATTGCATATAAGCGTCAAAAATATGTGTTAAATGGTCGAGTTTGCGGTTGAAATCATGGCGGAAAGGGAGGAACTCGCGCCCATGCATACCGAAGTACCCGACAATGCGTCAAAAAGAGCCTCGATATCCTTGCTCAGGGGGTCTGGTAGTGCGAATGATCTGCCGGTTCTGGTTTTACAAGCTGTAAGTTTTCTCGACTCTAAACCGCTCGAGGACTTTGATTAGACAGTTTTAGCCTAAGCGCAAGTCAAGAGAAGTGTCCATCGTTCTCATTCGGGATATATCGTCGATCTCGACATTTGTCGAGAAACCTGCCGGCGCTCCACACTTCATCAATTCATCAGCAAGGACCCGACGCCGGCGTTCTTTTGGAGCGTACAATCATTGGAATAGAGCTCAAGAAGTTTGTTCTTCTCTTAATCTTCATCCGTTTCCCCCTCTGATGTTGGTTTCAGCTTCGGCATCAATTACGCTACATCGCCAAGCCTGCGTGTCGCGCAGCACAATTCGGAGCTCTGGAGTCACCTGACCAAGGTTTGTGAACAATGGAAAATACATGATCGCTTTTGCCTATTTGAAGACACAAAGGCTTCTTCTCGACCATCACCAGACGCGACTTTCTATCCAAATGGTCTGTTCATTTACGCTTCCGGTGCTTAGAAACACTCATTCTTTTCCTAGAATCCTTTTCGCTCCGCATCCTCGCAGTCTGTTCGTGTCATGACGAAGTAAGTTCGCATTCCATGCAGTTTACTACCCTGAGCTCATAATGATTCCAGTAATGAGAGACTTATTGGGAATATATCCTCCTCTTACGACTGGATCGACTCGTACGCCATAGATGGCGCCCTTCAGACTGTTCTATCCCATAATGACGAGCCCACATCGCTTCAGGCTACCTCCATCACGTCAGCCAAGGAATTCATTGATCGCGCAAACGATCTCATTACACAGGATATCGACAATCTGGAAAACGCGTTGGAGTTGCTTCGCGTACGCCGCCATGCTCTAAATCGTCTCTCAGTCCAACACACGGGAGCACTTTCGACGTTCAGACGGCTGCCTGATGAGATTCTTTTGGAGATATTCCTTCATGCTCGCGACAATCGCGGCTTTAGAGTTGCCTGCTTAGATGAAGGGCCCTGGAGGCTGAGGGCAGTTTGTCAAAAGTGGGCAAGCGTTGTAGAGGGATGTTCCGAGCTATGGTGCAACATGGTCATTGACGTAACCAATGATCAAGTGCGTCCCTCTGCATTTGCGCGCGCCCTTCGGTTCTGTGGGTCTCGTCCTCTTCATATGAAGCTGTCTATGAACAGTGATTGGGACGATGACTACGATCGGCCAGTCGAGTGGAACAAGTACCGTGAAGTCATTGACACCCTTACTTCCTCCTCTCCGAGATGGGAGGCTCTGATTATTGAGAGCGACGGAGAGTTGATACTCGCCGTTCTCGAGTTGTTTCCTCGGCTGGAACAACGACTGCCTCTTCTTCGCTCCCTGACACTCGAAGGAATGGAATTTCCAGCAATCTCCGCGTCTTCTTCACCACAACATGCGCTTCTCACTGCCCCATTGCTGGAGACTGTGCACGTCAAGTTCCCCCACCAAGGTAACATTGCAGAATTGTTTGATCTCCTCCCACTTCCACGCCACCAGATTCGCCGACTTTCGTGCTTGCATGGGTCTGAGCCCGATACAGATTTGTTGTATGGCCGTTTGTCATTGTCAAAGGAAAAGTGGAGTTTTCTTGAACACTGTACATTTCTTTCAGATCATTCCGGCATACGATTCCATATCCCAATCCCTGCCTCCATTCGTGTTGAAAACGACAGCGTTCTGTATCTCGTTACTTCGCTGGTACTCGTGCTAGACACTTTCTCAGTTCCTTCCTTGCGTACCCTTTCATTAGGAGTCCCGGACAGCAAGCAGCCAGCTTGCGAGGATGCTGAAAGTGGAATATTTTTCAAACACGCTTCGGACATGCTGTTTGTATCGCGGTGCTCGCTGATGTCGCTTACGTTGTTTCACACATTCCCGTTGGTCGAGGAATTTCTGCAAATATTGGACATCATTCCGACGCTCAGAATCCTTGATATGCGTGTCTCGTGGAAGAACGGGGCGGCGCGCGATGAGGTTCTCTGTTCATTCTTCACAGCCCTGGGCAAGAGAACGACTCCCAACTCGGCGTTCTCTTTGCTTCCTGCTTTGCGAGATCTGCGACTCTCCATAGATGCGCGGAGCCGGATAGCTAATGGTCCCTGGAAAGATTACCCGCCCAGTCGAAGTCGTAACTTTCGCTTCGTTTCCCAAGTATTTGGAGCAATCACCGAGCGCTCGAAAGGGCCCTCCGACTTTCGCATCTTTTCTTTCGGGATGTCGATAGATTCGTCCTCAGTTTGGTATTTGCCTGATGATGACATTCGTCGGCTGCAGGACCTTGAACTGACTAAATTCTTTCTCAATGGCCCCCCGTCTGGGTTTATGGAGTATGAGGATGAGGAGTGGTAGGATAGCAGACAAACCCGAGCTGTTTATGATGACCTTGGTACATAGAATCTTGTATATATACTGTTTAGTCTGCAGTTAAGCAATCTTCAAGTTCACGATTCTTGTGTTGAGACTTGAGTAAGTTTTTGACAAGCTTCTTACATGACGGAGACCTGCTTGTCCTAACGCAGCACAAAATCATGTGCCGCATCTACTTATATAGCCCGACATGGCTGAAGTCTTTACGTGGGTGATGGGGTGTACATGTCCCTTGCTTCGACTTTCAGAACAATCCCAGCACATGCTGCGACGCCGTCTCGAGCTCCATGCAAGAGTTACGATGTATCATCACTGGATCTGCAACTTTAGCTAGTAAAGGTGTCCTCTACGATACTTCGCGCAAGAGGCACAGTCCCACACACATTTGACAGCTCATTCTCTGTCAATCACCAGAGAATTTCAAGGAGACTGAATCATACTTGACAGCAGTCTGTCTGTAAACTATAGGCAAGGAGCCATGTGCGCCACACCGCTCTTTGCTACTTTCAGCAGGCCCTGGTCAATGGACGCTTTTCAAATGAATGTGCCGATCAGCTCTACCTCCGCAAGTCAGACAGATACAACCGGGAAAGAAGAGAGGAACGTACCGTGACAACTACACGAGAGTAATAAAAAGATTCAGTGTGTATGACTAGGTAGCAACTGGTAGGTAGGCAGGTAACTCTAAGTATTACACAACTGTATATTATGAAGAAAGTGTCATCTGTGTATTTCTTCAAGAATTGCTTGCTGCCGAACATTCAAATTACAGTGTTCTAACTCCCGGTTGACCTTAGCATAGCACCTTCAAACGAAAAAGCAAACCCACCATCAATCATGCAATATCAAAAGCACCGCTCCTTCACCCATTCATCTGTTCATGCCTGGCCTCTTCACTCCCCATCCTCAGCGGCGCATCATTCATCTCCTCCCAGAGTGCACCCACATCCCTAACCGCCACCGTCGCCTCCCTCACCTCTCCCACAAACCTCTCCTGAGCCTCGTATATCTCATCCATCACTCTCTCATATACCCCGCTCGGCGATTCCAACTGTGCTGGCTCGCCCTTGGCCAGAAGCAGCTGCAGCATAACACCAATCGAGGGCGGAAGATTGACCTTCACGGACTCGACAGAGAGCCGCGCGTCAACCTCGGACCGCTTCCATTCCACCGGTGACGTCGACCACAATTCGCCACCGGGAATCTGGATGATCATGGCTCGTCCACCCAATGCCATCTAGACCAATATGAAGCCCGTCCTTCCCGAAAACGGCATGCCAGCTCGGTGAAGCACGACCCACGACATCCGCCATGACAAACGACAACGAAACACATAACGGTGGCGTGATCGATTCGTCTGGCAGACCTCGCCAAAGACACGGAGCCCGTAGTGAGTGGAGACGAAGATATGGGAGCAAATATGGGAAGGAGGGCGATTATACAGCGTGGTGGCACGTCCGGCGTTATGTCGACTAGATGTCAGCGACAGAAAATGGTCAGCTGCTTGCGCATACAGCGACAATGGGACACTGTTGAAGCCAATGGCATCCAAGTCTGGACTATGTGCTTGGCATAGGAGTGAGATCCTTCGGAGACTTGAATACCACATATACGCTCAGAAAGCTGAGAAAAGCCTCGATAGTTTGGATATGCTTGGGATCCTGTGAGTTTAGCAAGTCAGTTCAAAGAAATCGAACGACGTAATCAAAAAAACTGACCAGTTGCTGCACAGCATGAGAAACTTGCTTACCGTATATCCCAGCATGTCGAGTTATCCCCTAGGCAAGAAACCGACACCTCCACCACTTTGGGCCCTCGAGCCCTGAGGAGAGATCATGAAATTGTTCGTCAGCAGGGCTCAAGCATCCTAGGCGACTTGGACGACTATGGAAAGGAAAGCGGCGTCGGCGAAGGCCCCGTATATCGCGAAGTGAATGACGCGTAGATCCGTTCGATTGTGTGAGCGGGAGCTTGAGAATTGTAATATCTCTAAGAGACGCGCAAGTCTCTCCGTCAACCGCCAAGATATCCATGTCAGCAACTGCTCATTTGACCTTTCGACATCGTGTATTAAGATCTAGCAAGCAACAGTGAGTTTGATACAGACAGGAAAAAGATGGACGCACTAGGCACGAATACATCCTTTCCCATATTAATGCTCCTTTTAGGATGCGCAGCTGGCGAAGATGAGGGCGCCAGGAACGGCTAAGAGCGGGTGGTCCGTGAACCTTTGCGAGTGCTCTAGTATCGCGGGGATAATTTACGACAATAGGATCTCCATGATGGACGACAACGCATAGAGGCTCCTCTTGCTAGGAAATCCGGTACTTGCTTTCCTTCCACTACAAGAAGGAAAATATCAAGTCATGAAACACGAATACAGGCGTGAAGACATACCTGATATCGATAGATGGACAGAGCCAACGTTGCATATGATCGTCGTCAGGAGGTTGCCTGTCTGCCTGTACAGCCACCTGGTCTTAACGGAGCCATGTACATCGAAGAAAAAGAACATGTATAGCTATTTACTCTACTGTATGAAAAATACTAACAATGTAGATAGAGTTAATAGTAAATGAACGAAACCACGCTACCTGATCCCTAAAATGCTAAAGACTACGGATACAACAGAAACCCTTTGGAGACCCCCGATGCTGATATAAATGTCCATTTCTTACGACTGAAAAAGATTCCACAGACTGGATTTCGATCGTTTTGGAGTCCTGCCGGTAGCCTCCTCCGAGTTAGATGAAGATCCCGCAGCTGCTGGTTCATCGGCCAACAATTCCCTCTTTCCTAACGTAGACGGGACGGCGCTCGTTCCTGTCACAACGGAGGTCGAAAGTTGTTCGACACTGGGAGAAGAAGGCAGGGTGTTGGCGCGACGAACGGATGTACTAACAGCATCAAGGGAAAGGGCTTCGGCTGAGCCCACGACTGGAGTATTCTTTGGTGCAAGAGCCAAAGGAGATGAAGAAGGCGCGGCTTGAGCTTTGACAGTAGCGACCGGAGCCGTTGGCATGGCGGTTGTCTGGAGAGACTCAGTATCAAGGAAGGATAGCGATGCGATCCATGTTCCCGCGGTCGTCCGCAACAGTCTGTTCCTCCAGGTTGTGTTCAACAGAGATAGCACTTGCTCCTATAGCTCCATCCAACCCAGGTGTTGCTGAATCTTCTACAACGACCGTGTCCTGCGTCGTAGGCGCGGATTCTTGGATTCGCCGATGATCGTCATCTCCGTTCTCCTGCGTTTTCGAGGGCGTGGATGTAATCTCGGAAAGCCGTGCTGCATTTGGGACGTCGCTCTTTGGCGGGAAGTCTGGAGAGCATATCTGAGCAATAGACTCGATAGTTTTATGTGCAGTGTCAGGGATAGAAGTCAAAGATTAAGACTCGGGGTCGTCCAAAATGACGGCGTCCTTCTCGTCTTCCAGCGCCTTCACAATCTCCGCGCACATATACCTCCATTCACAGATGATCTGCTGCGAAAATCCCGGGAAGCGGCGCCGCATCGCCTTACCCATTTGCTTTGAGCGAGTGTAGTGCTATTCGAGAAGGGCGGTTGCGACGTCGTGAGACGAAGGAGGCGAATGGTTGTCATAAGGCGTGCAAGACTCCTCAGAGGAGGAAGGCTGCGGATAGTGTTCCGAAGCCAGAGCGAGGGTGGCGTAGCGAAGACGACAATCCAAAATATCAGACACTGTAGTGTTCATGGCGTGGAGGCTGTAAACCCGTCAGTGGTGCAGCAGAGTAATAAGGGGCAAACATACGGAATAGCTATGACGCTCGAATGGCGGGAGCAAGACAATAGAGATGGTGGTGGTCAAGTTGAAGAAGCAAGAGATGACGAGGCACGTGCGCAGTGTAACGAGCTTTTAATAGGTGGCTGCTATCAAAAACAGATTCTTTGCTTTGTGGATAGTTGGGATTAGGATGTCGTGTGATGATAGTCTGTTGAGGGCCATGAGCAATACGGGCCCACCGTCTCCGTTCAATTAGGTCACTGATCGACCAGTGCGCGATTATACGGCTTCCTGACCACAGCAGGACCTGCTCGACCCTCATTATACCTGGTTAGTATACAATTTGACATGGTGTTCACCATTATTGATTGACTATCATTAGCAGAGTTACAGGGGACACAAAGGGGACAACTTGAATGAGGGGTGTTTCTTCATGATCACTGAGAACGATTCAACACAGGAAGAAGAATGGCATCCTAGCGATTGTTGGTTCAACCGCCGAGCGAGTCCCAAAAGCTATGCAACAGTGTTGAAAACAGAATGTTGAATAAACGGATATCAAGTCCCTCGAGTCGAATTCTGAGCACCGAAGATGTCAAATCAATGTCCAAGACATCGAAAGCCGCGACTTACATGAATAGCCATGTCTCAACCATTAACGGAGGCGCGTAACCTTGACAGGCTCCACGGACAGGCACCTTCAACTGCGCCACTGAGCGCACATCTCGGGTTGACGCTGGCCTCGCTCGATCCGCCACTGAACTCGTACTCGATCAGGCTTGGGCTGGAGATATAGTGCCACCAAGCAGGCCTGAAAGATGTAGCCGAAGCATGGTCATCAAATTGGCCGAAGCGCAATCCAAGGGACATAGCTGTGTCCACCAACGCATCTCTATATTCCACATGATCATGCCCCGCCAGGCAGCGAGATTCCAACGCAACACGCCTTCAAAAAACGACACCAACGCCGTGACGCCGTCCAGATGAATGTGTAATCGCATCCTTGATAAAAGTGGCACGCCCTCTCGTTACTGGACGCCCCTCGACAGCCGTCAGGATAGACGATAACGGAACACATAACGGCGACGTCCTAAAACCTTGGCCAAAGACACGGAGCTCGATATGAACGCCGTAGGTACGAAGACAAGAGACCGAATACGGGAACGAGAGCGTTAATAGGAGATGAAGTTATCACGGGAAATGCGACCTGGTACCGCGGAAGGAAGTAGAGACGTTTGTAGGTAGATGCGCGTTTCTGTCAACAAGGTTTAGACAGCGGTGCACCTGTAAAGAAAATCATCCACGGCCTTCTTGAGCAGTAACACTGAAGATATCGTCGTCGAAGTCAAGCGTCCCAAAAGAGCACATGCGTCAGGCTGTATGCTGGCATATCGGCCGACGCTTGAAGCTTACTGGAAAATTTCTTTTTTTGGGGGTATCCTTATATGCGCCCGGAACGTTGAGAAGCAGATCGAGAGTATGGACATGCTCAGAATCCTGCGAGCTTCACACGTCAATTGAAGCAAATCGAACAAAATGATCAAAAGAACTTACGACTCGCTCCTCGTGAGGAACTCGCTTGGGTAGCGCATATACCTCGGTGATGCGAAAACGTATTGACAATGTCCTTCACCATGCTCTGCGCATCAAGATACATTTCCAGGTTGGTGAGCGACGCGTCACCACATTTGGCGGAGCGGTATGCTCAGCAACATCTTGAAATTGTTCTGCGGCATTGTTCAACCAGGTAGGTAGCCGGGTAACAGCATCCTTAACGAAGTTGGTGACTGTCGAAAGGAAGCCGGTAGTGGAGAAAGTATTCGATCTCGCAAATTGCATGATTTCGCATACCCTCCTCGATTGCACGAACAAAGGGTGCTAGGTAATATGAGCACGAGCATTCTATTAAGCTCAAATTAAGCTCGAAGAGACGCACTTTGATCTCCGGCAACTGTCAAGGTTGACTGGGACGGTCATCTCGAGTAGAAAAGCAACAGACGTACTTGTCTTTCCCGGTACCATTCCTCCAGCTAAATAGACCACCCTGCTTCGTTCGGTTCCCGTAGCGCTGCTGCTCCTGCGAAAAGTCCAACCGGCAAAGGGCGCACTTGCGGACTGTCCGTCTTTGGGCGCGGCGATACTGCTACCGCCTTGGAAGAGGTGGTAGTCCGCAATCATTCAAGCTCCAAGAGTCCTCCTTTGGGGATAATTCCTCCAAGATTATTTGAATTTTGCAAAAAGGAATGGTACTGGCTTTCCTTCAACTACTAGAAGGAAAACATAAGGCCATGAACCCGAATCAATACAGGTGGGAAAACATACCTGGCATCAATAGATAGGCGGAGGCAGCGTTGCGCATGATGGTCGAAAGCAAGGTTGGCGGCACAGCCACTCACCGAACTGCTTTACACGACCATCAACGTTCAGACACTCCCTCGTCATACTTACACCCGCCGACGACAAGCCTTCTCGATTTCAGCCGCTCTCGTGAACGCCCCGGAGATAGTCACACATTACGGATGCTCCTCTCGTCGTGACGTCTAGTGGCGCAGTATATGGAGCCACATCATTCAGTTGAACGAATGAATGACTGTGCGTATCACATTCGTTCTCGTAGCTCTCTTCAGCCGTCTTTTTCGAAGGCTCCTAGCCTATCTTGAGCCTTATGAAGCTCGCGCGAGAGTTTGTGTCTTTGAATCACCTGATCGAGTTTGGTCCACAAAGGCAGACGAATAACGTGATAGCTTTCTCTCTATATAAGAGATACAAAGGCTTGCTCTTGACCACCACTGCACTCCTCTTTTGTTGCGAAGCGTAGGCTCCTTCGTACCCCCACATCCTCAGATTGCTCATGCCTTTTCAGATTCAAGTTCACCCGCAAGAATCACATCGAAAAAGTTCGTTTAACGCGCCGTTATGAAGTGAGTCAAAGTTCTAGCTGTTCACTACCTTGAGCTCATAATCACCCTTCGTATAACAGCGTCCGTGATATATGCTCCTCCTATGACTGGATCGAGTCGTACTCCAGAGATGACGCTCTTCAGACTGTCCTATCCCATAACGATGAACCCACATTCCTCCAGGCTATGTCCGTCGCAACATCAAAGGAGCACGTCGATCTCGCACACGAGCACATCACACAGGATATCGCCACTCTGGAAAACGCGTTGGAGTTGCTGCGCTCGCGCCGTGGTGCTCTACATCGTCTCTCAATCCAACACGCCGGGGCGCTGTCAGCATTCAGGCGGTTACCCAACGAGATCCTTTTGGAGATATTCCTACGTGCTTGTGGCGAGGAGCGTTTCAGAGTT